>RBNK01001796.1:0-13390 GCA_003990785.1 Endogone sp. FLAS-F59071 | reverse complement strand
CTTCTATATTTTGCCGATCTCAGAGTCCCATCCTCTCAACAATACTATTAGAATCAACTATACTTATCATATCATTATCTATTGAAAAACCTATTAACCTTATAACATCTATATTTAGATATATATCCAGACCTAGTAGATCACTATTTAGAGAAGTACTTAAAGTAAGTAAATTATACAAACTTGATATAATTATTTATTATGATGCTAATACTATCTTTATAGAAGACACTAATATAACTATTTGAGAAATTACCCTTGAAGCCAACATACTTGAAGAATCAGAAGATCTTAACTTAAAAGCTAAAATATTTGATTATGAAGCAAGAGAATATATTCAATATATAGATAGAAAAGATGATGAACCTCCTATATCACCACTATTTATATCAACTACATTTACTAATATAATGGCTAATACTACAATTGATATATTAACTATACAAGTAGTAGTCTTAACTGCACTTATAGGATAAGTAGCACAATCTAGCTAAACAACCAAAGCTGTTAACCACATCAGGAAACTATTTTCAGTTCATAGTCTATAACTAACATCTGTGCTTGTAGGCTGTTCTTACGTAGGCTGTTCATAGGCTGTTCTAGCTAGTTTGTAGTTTACAATATTGTTCTAGAGGTATTCATAGTTCATAATATTATTCTAGTAGTATTCTAGAGTAGTTTACAGCTGTTTGCCAATAATAGTTCATAGTCTATAGCTAGCATTCATATCTATAGCTATTTTGTTCATAGCTCTTAGTAAAATAGTTTACAGCTTTTAGTAAAATAGTTTATAGATTAGTTAACCATTTTTCTAATGCTACAACTCTTCAATAGAGAAGCCAAAGAAGTCACTACATTTATATTAGCTATTGAAGCTAATTATAATATCAACAGCTGAAATAATAATTAAGTATCAGATAATAGACTTACTAACAATGTCAATTATATACTCAAATAAGTATATGCTAAGTCATATACATAGATTAATAAAATTGCTAGATTTCTTAGAAAATCAGCAGCTATCTAATAGTAAAAACTACTAAGAAAACTACTAATATAGCAAGATATAACTTTGGTAGTAGCTTAAGTAGCTGATATGGGCCTAACCAGGATATCCAAATATTCTTATACAACAAGACCTTAGATCTCTATTAATTGATAAATTCTGCAGTAGTGTACATATTACCAAAGTAAAGAAATGATTGGCTACAGCAAGATTCAATACCAAAGAAATCAAAATCTTTGAAGTATTTACAGCAGAAATTAACACCAATCTCATCATCATTAGAATGCTTTACAACAATGACAATTATATTACTTGTAATGTACAAGCTGACACCTTATTTAAAACCCTTCTATAGTAGTTAGAAACTTGCATTAAGGAGAGAGGGAGCTCATATACTCATAAGCAATGGTGTTTTAGTATGGTTATCAAATTAGCATATATAATTCTATCAGCATAACAAACTTGAACAGAAAACAAGAATTACAACTCTAGCTCAAGTAGTAAACCAATTACTAATACTTACTATTGAAGAGAATTTAACCCCCAAGGAGGATTCAGAGGAGGATGAGAAAACTATAACAACAATTCAACATGGTGAAACAATTTCAAGAAAGAAGAAAACAAAGACGATTGGAAGAAAATGAAGATCTGCTTTAATTGTGGACAATGTAGATATATCATACCTGAATGTAGAAGTACTCATACTATTTCCAGAAAAAAGACTATAAGGAAAGAAGAAGTTAAAGGTACAAGCAAAAGCATAGCAGTTAAAGAAGAAACAGATTCTAAAGATATTAGTCAACTATATGTAATTGAAGAAAAATATAGCTAAGGATTCTGCAAGCTAACAGAATAAGAATAAATTACTTTTATCAATTGGAATATAGTGCAGACAAGATATCTATTCTGTGATCAGCATATCTATTATGTAGAATATGTGTACAATTACTCAACACATCTTATACTAGATAAAATTAAAGTTAAAAACTTCCTCATTGCTAAGAAGAAAGACTGCAAAATAAAACCCCAGCTAAGATGCAAATAGATACTACCAATGAATAATAGACCTTACTATGGCAAGAATCCATATCTCTATACCAATAATACTAGAGAAATTTATAACATCTTCTGAAAAAACTACTAATACATTGGCAAAGGAAAGTTCTAGAGAAACAAGAAAAGATATAACTAAGAAGTATATTAGGATGAAATCTACCCACAAGACCTTTAGACTGTTTATAACTCATCTACTATAGATGGCAAAGAATATGATCTAGCTTACAATAGCACTTGGCAAGAACTGGCTAATATTGAAGAAGGATAACAAAAAGAAGAAGAAGATTTAAAAGAATCATCAAATGATAAATACCTATATATGATATAAGAAGCTAATAATAAAACTAACTTTTTAGTTAAAAAAAAGCATCTAGATACTATAGTACCTACTAAAAGAATAGTAAACTCTGCAGGATATAACATCTATACAAATGAAGATGCACTGATTCTACCTAGATCAATTTTCCTAATCAAAACTAGAATTGCTTTGAAACTATCAACTAGAATATACATACAAATCCTAGACAAAAGCAGTAAAATTAAAGAAGGAATTTTAATCAAAGCAAGAGTTATGAATACAAACTATACTGGTGAAATCATACTTATAGTTTACAACTTATTAGCTTGCCACAAATACTGAGTCACCAAAGGAGCCAAGTTAGTGTAATTTATATTCATCAAGTTTGACAATTCAGTAACAGCTAAAGTCATAGAATAACTTCTGAAAACTGAAAGAGCTGTAGGAGAATTTGGATTAACAGACAAAAGAAACCTATACTAACCAAGAATAAATAATGATACCTAAAAATGGTATAAGGAATAGTACCATATGGATGCTGTCCTTATGGAAATAGAATGTACTGTACAGATAATATATAAAAATACTGGAACTGTATTGAAGAAAGTAAGAAACTATAAATTCAACAATTAGCAAAGGAAGAAGAAGAAGCAATACAAGTATGCAAAGCTATAAAATTACTAATCAAAGAAAAGAAAATAGATTGATTAATTGATAATACAACAGATATGTAGTCTATTAAAGAAACAAAAGAAGATACAATAGATAAAAAAGTGGAACATAGAACCTTATCATTACTTAGAAAGAAAACAGAACTCCTTTTTATAAAGGAATAATAAAGAATGAAATAGTCAATATACTGATTAATAGTAGAGCAATATACAACTTCATTAGCCAACAGCTAGCAAATCAACTCAAAGAAATCAAGTCACCTCGAGAAGTAGCAATAATTGTAGAAGTTACTAATAGAGGAACCCAACAAGTTACCTATACTACTAAGAATCTTCCAATCTATTAGAAAAATAGTTAATTAATCTATAAACTATTTTACTAAGAGCTGCAAACTATTTTACTAAGAGCTATAAATAAAATAGCTATGGATATAGATGCTAGTTATAGACTATGAACTATTATTAGCGAACAGCCATGAACTACCCTAGAACTCTGCTAGAATAATATCATGAACTATGAACACCTCTAGAACAATATTGTGAACCATAAACTAGTTAGAATAGTCTGTGAACAGCCTGCAAACAGCCTACAAGTACAGATGCTAGTCATAGACTATGAACTGAAAATAGTTTCTTAATGTCTTAATTAAATTATATTAGGATACACTGAACTTCGAGATTATAGATATGCCTGGACCAAGTATAGTATTTAGAAAAAGTTAGTTAGATTAGAAGAACCTTAACATTAACTGACCAAGTAGAATTATAGAGTTTATACATCAAAACAAGAACATCAAACTGGTCTCCAAATCTAGAAACAGCAAGATCTAACTCTACTCTATCAAGAAATTTTACTAACATCTTAAAAAAGATGATATAGTTTATTGCTATATTATTACTGAGAAGGATATTGCTAAAATTATTACCAAAACTGATATTGATATCAAGAGCCTTGATATATCATTATAACTACTTATCACTGAATTCACAGACAGATTTTCTATAAACTTACCTGAAGGATTATTACCAAAATGAAGTATTAATTACCAAATTGAACTAATACTTAGTGCAAAATTACTATTTAAGAGAATCTATCAACTATCTAGACCAGAGTTACTAGAACTCAAAAAGACTTTAGAAGAACTAATCAAACAAAGATCTATTTAACCTAGTATATCATCTTTTAGAGTATCTATTATATTTATCAAAAAAAAGAATAAAATTAGAATATATATTGACTATTGATAACTTAATGATATAATTATCAAGAATCAATATCTATTACTAAACATTATGAAATTATTTGACAGACTTAAAGAGTAACTATATTTTTAGTTATTAACTTATGATTAGGATATTACTAAATTTGCATTGCAAAAGAAGATATTCTAAAAATAGCATTTAAAACTCAATATAGACATTACGAATTTAAAGTTATGCTTTTTAGATTGATAAATATACCTACAACATTCCAAGGACTGATGAATAATATATTCAGACCTTTACTTGATGAATTTATAGTTGTTTACATTAATAATATATTGATCTATAGCAAGATAAAAGAAGAATATCTGCAATACCTCTACTAAGTACTTGAAATATTGAGGAAATATCAGCTGTATGCAAAACTCAGCAAGTATAACTTTTTATAAAAAGAAGTTACATACCTTAGATACCAAATCAACAAGCAAAGAATTTTAGTTGACTTCACAAAAATTAAAGTAATTAAGAAATAAGAGAAACTAACAATAATCAAGGAAATATAATTCTTCCTAGAACTTACAAGATATTATCAAAGGTTTATCAAAAATTAGACAGGAATTATAGTATACCTATATAATCTAATGGTTACAGGTATTGAAATTTGATCTTCGAATGTGTGTTTTGGAGTAAAAGAGCACACTGGCTTATGAAGCCAATATGCGTGTATTTATTAATGCTAATTTATGATTGGTTGATACAAATAAAGATCGTCTAAGCCACAATTGAGTGATGTACGATCAATCGTTGATGATGGGAGAGAGAGATATAATAAGCTAATAATTACAACACTCCCCCTGCTTAACATATCTCGATAAAAATAAATAAATAAAAAATAAAAGAATAAAAAATAAAATGTTCAACTGTACATTACGAATGGCATCCATAAAGTACATTCACTGCAAATAACTATATGTAAAATACTACTTGAGTGATAAGAATGACATGATAAAGAATATAAAAGTTTTTAAAAAGTTAGTTATGTAAGCCCATTTTTGCGATCAACATTTCAAGTCTTGGTCACGCAAGTGGCTTGGTTAATGCATCAGCAATCATTTTATCTGTTGCCATGTAAACAATATCTATCACCTTTAATTCAACTTTCTCTTGAATAAAGTGATGCTGAATGTCGATATACTTTAATCAAGTGTGATTAATTGGATTTTTGGTGAGGGCAATTGCTGATTGGTTGTCTTCAAATAAGATTGTTGCACAATTTGGCAAATATCCTAGCTCATCCAATAGGATGCATAGCCAAATGGCTTCTTTCATCATATGTGCTAATGCTATATATTCTGCCTCAGTTGTTGATAGGGCAATGGTTGGTTGGCGTTTGCTTGACCAGCTAATGGCTCCTTCTGATAGGTTAAAAATATAGCCTGTGGTTGATTGTCGTGTATTAATGTCTCCTCCCCAGTTGGCATCACTGAAACCGATCAGTCTTAGATCTTGATCATGTCTAAGGCACAGCTTATAATTGGCTGTTCCTTTAATATATCTTACTAATCGTTTGAGGGCATAGTGATGTTCTTGCATTGGATTGGCCGAAAATTGACTGATGATGCTAACAGCAGCAGCTAGATCAGGTCTTGTCCCAATCATCAGGTACATTATACTACTGATCATTTGTCTGAATAGACTTTGGTTTGTGGATTTTCCCCCTTCAGCTTTGAGTTAAATGGATGGATCAAGGGGTGTGCTGATTGGCTTGGCATCCATCATGTTAAACCTTGTAATGATTTGATTGGCAAAGTGACTTTGATCAATTGTGATTATATGTGTTTTTCGATTACGCATGACTCGAATACCCAAAAAATGTTTAATTTCACCACAGTCTATCATATCAAATGCGTTGCTAAGTTCTACCTTAAATTTGTTCATTATTTCCATCAAATCAGCCAGAATTAGTAGATCATCGACATATATGGCAATAATTATCAGCGATTGATCATCTTGTTTTCTTCTTAGATAAATGCTGTGATCTGATTGTAGTCTTATAAAATTTGATTAGCTGAGGTAATTGTTGATCTTCTGATTCCATATACAAGGTAATTGCTTTAGTCTATACAATGATCGATTGAGCTTATATACAGCTCTCGGTGACAGCTCCGATTGGCCAATTCCTTCAGGTACCATCATGTAGATCTCTTCATCAAGATCATCATTCAGGAACGCAGTTTTTACATCCATTTGGTAAATTTCTAAGTTTAGGACTGCTCTGATCGATAAGAGTGCCCTGATCGACGTGAATTTTGCCACGGGAGCAAATGTTTCATCGTAATCAATTCCTTGCTGTTGTGAATATCCCTTGGCCACTAATCTTGCCTTGTACCTGGCAACTAATCCATCAGTGTTGAGCTTCTTTTTAAATACCCATCTGCATCCAATCGGTTTGCATCCCGCAGGCACCTCAGGTACAATCGTCTACATGTTATTATTCTTAAGTGATTTAAGCTCTTGATTGATCACTTCCTCTCAAAGCTTTGCATCAGGCAGAGAAATTGCTTCCTTGTAGGTCATTGGGTCATTGGTTGATTCAATTAAATTAGCTTCTGACATGCGATCTTGCCAAATTTGTAGAGCTTCAGTATCGATCAATTGTTCAATTGGCTCCCAGGTGTTGTTATCATCATTATAGCCTAGCTATTTTACCAGATATTACCTTTTTTCATCAATCTTGTGTTCTCCGATGATCACTTCAATGACATATTCTTGATCTTCTGGGTTGACGATTGTTGGGGATTTTAATATAATAGATTCATCAAATGTGACATCGCGGCTAATCTCTATCTTCCTATTGGTTGGATCCCAGAGCCTGTATACTTTCTTTTCGTCATGATAGCCAATCATTTTAAGCTTTTTGGATCAGGGTGCCAGTTTTGACCTTTTTCCTTTGTGAATATACATATATACATCAGCCTATATGATGCATAAGTTACTGATATCAGGCTTGTGACCATGCCATAATTCAAATGGTAAAGCACTCTTCTTATTGGCTCACATTGGTAATCGGTTGCGTAAATATGTAGCACTTGCGGCAAGTTTCACCCAAAGTTCATCAGGTATGTTGGCAGTGATTTTAACGGCCCGGATTGACTCCATCAATGTCCGGTTATATTGTTTGGCAACACTGTTTTATTGCGGTATGTCCGGCATCGTCATTTTATGATGAATTCCGTTTTTGATTAAAAATTCGCACATCTTGGTGTTTATATACTCTCCTTCTCCATCTGACTGGAGAATCTTTAGTTTTCGGCCCGATTGCGTTTCGGTGAATGCCTTGAATATCCGGAATTGATCAAATGTATTACTTTTGTTGTTAATAAAATATGTTATGACATAGCGAGTGGCGTTATCGATGAATGTTAATATATATTTTGCTCTATTGACTGATGGCATGGGTATCGGCCTGCACAGATCTGAGTGCACCCTTCCAATAGGCTCTATCGATCAATTTTTCGCGTGTCCGAATGGCTTGCAGTGTAACTTCGCGTGTTCACACCCAGTGCATATTTCGATTTGTCCGGTTGACAGCCGTATATCTCTGAGCTCTGTGACAAATTTGTTGATTGATTGTAGAGTATTTCAGCCCAGATGACCCAGTTGGTAATGCCATAATATATAGTCATCAATCTTGGAATCAGCAATGTTGGAATCAGCAATGTTTACTTCTAGCTCTAGCTCTAGTGATATTGATAAATAAAATAGATTGCCATCGGCCTGTCCGATTTTGACTTCTTCATGATCCGCACTGATTTTAATTACTGATCTGTTGCTTTTGAAGGTTATGTCATTTCCATCATGTATCAATGCCTACACAGATATTAAATTTCTGGTGATTTCCAGTATATATAAAACATCCTATAATTTTAGCTCATCGTCGAGCTCAATCGTCCCAACATGCATCGCACATAGTTTCTCGTTCCCTGCACACATGACCAAGCTGTCGTGCTCAGCTACCGTCTCGAAAATCTCCAATTGATTAAACATATGTTATGTGGTGTCCGAATCGATGATAGCGCCATTCATCAGATTTGCTTCAGCTCTCAGTTTAGCCTTTTCTTTTTCTGTTTTTATCCAATCATTGAATTTGTTGCATTGAAATATTCCATGTTCTCCCTTACAGACATAACATTTCTAAGAGTGTCCCCGAAAATTCCTACCTCGATGGGCTCCGTGATCGCCGCCTCGGTCATTATGATGACCTCCTCAATTGTTTCCATTATTGTTGTTATAGCCTCGGCTTCGTCCAGCATTTTCACCTCAATTGTCACAACCACCGCCTCGGTAGCCGCCTCAGTCACCGCCTCAGTAGCCACCTCAGTCACTGCCTCGGTAGCTGCCTCAGTCTGTTGCGTAGGCTTCGTCATGCCTTTGTTTACTATCTGAGTCGAACCTGATGCATGCGAGTTGTAAAGCCTCTAGCATTGTCAGCATATTCTCCTGCACAAGTATTAATTCCTGGTACCTAGGGCTTAGACTCTGGAGATATTGTGGTATAGCTTCTGTATCGGTCATATCTTCGATTTGTGCCATAATTCGATTGAATGTATCATTATAATCTTTGATCGATCCCTTTTACTTCATCATCGCAAGCTTATCGCGTATTCATAACAATTGTTCCATTGGTGCATATTTTTGTATCATAGCCTCTTTAAGCTCATTCCATAAATCAAATTCTCCTGATGTATTCACGTACCTCCATAGCCACATTCTAGCATTGCCTGTAATTTTACTGATCGCTGTGTTGACTTCCTCCTTTTGTACTAATAGATTGGCGCTGGTGATAAATTACTCTACAGCATCAAAGTAATCAAACAATCTGGGTGCGCCTCCTGATCCATCGAATTTGTTGATCAATCTCAGGTACTCCTTCGCCAGATCATTAAGCTTTGTTGATGTTGTTGGTGATGGTGATGGTCATGGTATGTTGCCTTTTGTAGCTGCATTCTGATTGGTTGGTGTGCTAGGTGATATGTTTGTTTTGTCGATTTTTGCTATCAATTCGCCCATTAGGGTTATCAGTGTGTCTAATTTATCTTCCTGATTTCTGATCATTGTAGCCATCTGTTCCTGTTGATCGAGGCTAAATCCAATATTGCTCTAATGGTTGCCATCTAATCCTTCATCGTCGTCAAGGGTTTGATATCTGTTATCTGTTTTTGATTTAGACCGCAATCTTGTCAATCTTGTTGCTGATAATGATGATATATATAGATTATCTATTTTATTGTCATTAAATGCTATGTCGTTATGTGTTGTTTATCGCATTGCTTTATCGTGGTGTCATTTGTCGCATTGTTTATCATGTTGTTTGACGTATTGTTTACAATGTTAAATAAATACTTACAGTAATCGCAGTTGTAACTGCTATGATTGCGTAGATGCTATAATTGTGTAGATCTCAGGTTGTTGAGCTGCAATTCGAGCGGCTTGGGGCTCATAACCTATTGAAATTTGATCTTTGAATGTGTGTTTTGGAATAAAAGAGCACACTGGCTTATGAAGCCAATATGCGTGTATTTATTAATACTAATTTATGATTGGTCGATACAAACAAAGATCGTCTAAGCCACAATTGAGTGACGTATGATCAATCGTTGATGATGAGAGAGAGAGATATAATAAGCTAATAATTACAACAACAGATACAAATGTTAATTAAAAATGGAACAAAATCACAATATAGCTTTTGAAACCTAATAACTGTATCTGTTCTTAGAAGCCCAGATCAGAATCTATAATTTATAGTAATAACCAATATCTCAGACTATACAATTGGAGCTATACTCTTATAAGAAGATTAACCTATCACTTACCACTTAAGGAAAATATCCTCTGCAGAAAGGAATTACCTAGTGTATGAAAAAAAATTACTTATAATAATATATATAATATAAGCTTAGAGATACTACCTTATTAATAACAAATTCTTAATCTATACTAATCATAAATTACTCAAATACCTAAATAAACAGCCAACTCTATTTACTTCACAAGTATGATGGAAGTATTATCTTAACTACTACTTCAAAATAATCTACAAACCTGGCAAGTTTAATGTTATAGTAGATACATTATCTTGACAACAACAGAAAGAAGAATAAATTAAAGCTATCATCAAAATTACAGATAATTAGATATAAAAAATTCAAGAAGAAGTTCAAGTAGACAAAGAGATATAGAAAATTATTAACAAACTCAATACTAACCTAGACACTGCAAATAAATTCAAGATTTGAAACAATAACCTTTACTATAAAGTCTGACTCTTTATATCTCTGAACCTTTGTATTAAGATTCTACAAGAATATCATAATATACTACTAGTAGGATACTTTAGATTTGACAAAATATATAAAACACTTACCAGAAACTTTTATTGGCCAAAAATGTTTACAAGTACTAAGAGCTTCATAGCTTCTTGTAATATTTGTTAATATAATAAGACACTTAGACAACCATCTACTGGATTATTACAACTGTTACCTATACCTACTAAGAAATAAAAATAAATCAGTATAGATTTCATTATCTAACTACTGAAAACAACATCTGGAAAAGACATAATAATCATTTTCATTAATTGACTCAGCAAACAAATATACTTTATTGTAAGCAGAATAATTGATATCACACCTGATGTAGCAAAAATATTTTTCAACAATATTTTCTGCCTACATAGACTACTATGAATTATTATCTGCAACTGAGATCCAAAATTTATAAGCAATTTTTAGTAATTACTATTCAAAATACTTGGAACAAAAATAGCACTATCAACTGCATTTCACCTGCAGACTGATAGATAAACAGAATATATAAACTAGACATTAGAACAAATGCTTAGAATTTATATCAACTATTAATAGAATGACTAGGACAAACACTTAACTGCTGCCAAATTTGTATATAATAATACTTAGCAAAAGTCAACAAAACTATTACCATTTTTCCTAAACTATAGCTATCATCTATTGATACTAGCAACCCTCTTATTAGAAAAGGTTAAATTGACAGTACAAGCCATTGATAACTTTATAATATAGATGATCAACCTGCTAACTAAGGCACAAGATATAATCTACTTAGCACAACTACAATAAATAAAATATATAAATAAAAAAAGACATGAATTATTTAACATAGATAAAATGGTTTTACTATTCTCAAGACATATCACATTGCAACAGTTATCTAATTAGCCTTTAAAAAAACTTCAGAACAAGTTTCTTAGATCATTTAAGATTATTATAAAAATATCAGCTATTGTATACAAACTGGAATTACCATCAACAATGAGGATCTACTCTATATTTTATATATTGCTACTGAAATGTTATATACCAAATAATGATAATCTATTTCCAAATCGACAAGTTATACTACCTACACTAATTTTGGTTAATAATATAGAAGAATTTGAAGTAGAAGAAATCTTAGATTAATAGATTACTAAACAAGGCAACAGATTGACACTACAATACCTAATCAAGTGGAAAGAATACTCTCTATACAATGCAATATGAAAACTACTAAGTAATTTGACAAATATAGATAAAGCAATCAAAAATTATCACAAGTTCCTACAGAAATAGTATAGATGCTATTTTTCCAAGAAGAGAAGAGTTGTAAGAGTGATATATAATAAATGAAATAATTAATTACAGGAAGATAAACCATGTCTACTATCAACTACCAAACCTAGAGGATTTAAGAACCTTATTCTACTTAACTGCAGTAAAAAAATACTACCAGATGCTCAACTCCACTCTGACTAAACTATGAACAGATCAAAAACATAGTAGAAAATACAATTATCAACTAATATAATAAATCACCATAACTTTATACTAGAGTGACCCAAGAGGATACTACTGATATAGTAGAATTCACTAAAAAAAATATCAGCATCTACCAACTCAACAATACTGCCAGACAATTTAAAAGCTATTACCAAATAAGATATACCTTACAATTAAGATAGGAAAACTATCAAGAACTGACAAAATAAGAATCTGCCAAATATCTAAGATTAACCCTTTGGGAAAGACATATAGCCAAGAGGATCTTTAATATATTCTAACATTGGCCTTCTGCATTAAAACACCTGGGTAATCTAAGTCTATGCCAATGGGAAAACTTATAAAATATAGAAGAAAAGATATTGTCACTCTACTTATTAGAAAAGTACCTAGTAGATAATGTGATGGAACATTTTGTGACGACATACAATTTGATCATGTGAAATCACAGGTCATGTGACTTTTAACGATGTTGAGACCTTTAACGTTGTTGAGACCTTTAACGTTGTTGAGATCCGCAATCACGCTATAACCTAAAATAGTATTTCGATCTGATATATTATTTTGTCACCCAATTACATTATAACCTGATATATCATTTTATTATATCTTAGCCAATCAATTTGTATCTTATATTTAGCCGAGCCAATCAGAAATTCAAGTAGTAACCTGGGTAGCTGCCCGTATAGCACCTTGTAATTTCTTATAAATACCCCGCTCGCAATTATCAATAAAATTCGGACTGCAACAAGCTAAGGAAGCTTACAACAGACAACCCAAGGGATACTGAAGCCTTACTCAAGGAGTAAGCAATTGGATAGTTTCGAGATTCTAACAGATACACTTTATTCGATCAATCACACTTAATTCTTGCTAGTTAACACCTACATCGACACCCTTCTTAAGACGCTACCGCATAAACCGCTAAGACCCCTGAAACGTATTTTCTGCGCTTGCTCAATTCCGAGTATTTCGCCGTTAATATATTTTAGTCCATCACAATTGGTGCCGACTGGCAGGAAATCAATCGACACATCGACCGATTTGTTACCTATATTGCATAACCGAACTTGCCGAAACCCATAGTGGAAGACAAAAGCAAGAACAGCACTACCACCGCCACCGCCTGCATTACAACAACTACCTAGGAGAAGACTTCAAGAGGACGAAGAAACCATGACAGACAGACTACCTACCTTTTACGGATACACCAAGGAATATGTTCGAGAATTCCTGGATGATTTGGAAAGCTACTTCGCAGCCAAAGGAACGGTCAGCACCCGATGGTTGCCTA
>RBNK01001795.1:0-13393 GCA_003990785.1 Endogone sp. FLAS-F59071 | reverse complement strand
TAGCCGAGCCAATCAGAAATTCAAGTAGTAACCTGGGTAGCTGCCCGTATAGCACCTTGTAATTTCTTATAAATACCCCGCTCGCAATTATCAATAAAATTCGGACTGCAACAAGCTAAGGAAGCTTCTTACAGGCAACCCAAGGGATACTGAAGCCTTAGTCTGGGACTAAGCAATGGTTAAAGAGAGAGAAGTTTATTATTATACAAAGCTTATTACATTACATTCACTATATAATACACTTTCCTACCAGTCCACCCCCCCACCCTTCAAAGCCGCTACCGCATAACCCGCTAAGACCCTAAGATATGCTACAGTGAATATTTTTTGCTGTTAGAATATTTTAGTCCGCCACAATATTTACAAATTACTCTAGAACTACCTACAAACTATCTATAAACTACTTAGAACTATATTAGAATAGTAAAGCAAAAGAATAAACTATTCTAAAATAGACTATATATAAATACTAGTCAAGAACTATAAATTGAAAATATTTTCCTAATAATATCTTATATTTTATAATAATAATAATAAATTTTTTCTCTATATTTCTACTTTATCTATTCTTATAGTCTAGTAGCTGCTGCTTTTTAGTTGATAAGTATAAGTCTTTACAGTACTATATACCTATACTGCTTTAAAAGACTTAAGTACTTCAAGAGAAGCTACTTTTATAAGTAGAAAGAACCTGATGTAGCCAGGCTGGTTAAGGACTATTAGGTGCAGTATTGCCCCAGTTACAATATCTATCTCTACTGAAACTGTACTTTAGCATAATGCTTTACTGTTACCATAGATGTACTATTACTATAGATATACTTATTAAGACTAGTGAGCAGCCATACTGCTTTACTCAACCAATAATGCTTAAGAAAACTGGGTAGGGGTTAACCCTCATACAATTGTAAGTTTTTTTTTATCTTTTGATATATATTTCGTAATAATCATTATAACCTTTTTTTACTGATTTTATCATTTACATAGCTAGATTTCTTTTTACCCAAAACTATCTCGTTGTCAAGTATAGACTTTGTACACTGTATTATTAACTGAAAAATAAAATTATCTGATTTAAATAATTAAATAAATAGCTTTCTATTTAAATACAAAATTTATATTTTAGAACTTTTACTACAACCATATTTAATAACTAATACATTGGAGATAACCTTTTTGTTTAGCAAAAAATAATTTTAATATTTAACATGCAAGATCAGTTTGTAAAGCAAAAAAGGAAACTGAAGTACTGAATTTAAAAACCTTTGTAAGGATGCCATCCTGCATGAAGAGCAATTAAATCAATCTTAGCATAGTTCTATGAGGGTTCGATGCTAATACACAGAGCGAGATACTTTATATAGTTTGTAAAATAGGCGTAATTTCGTAGAAAAGACACGCATTTGTACTCCCGCCATCCCATCCGCGATTGCCCGACGTGGTAATCATATAGCGGCAGGTCGGATCAATGACTGTTTACGATAGAGCGATAGTAGTATGAAGAGTTAAGAAATATATTCACAATGGAATCTAGATTCATAGAAGAAGCCCCCTTCGCTACTTTCAAGTCGAGTATGTAAAACCAACCAAAACCACGTCGCCCTTAAATGTGCGAGAAATAAAAGGATACGAATTTGCGAAATTATCCCGCCATGATGTCCTGGGAGAATCGAGAACGGAATGACCGACGAGGCCTTTGAAGATTTGGCTGTTGTACCATCATCGCTCGACGAAATCGTGAAGCTTGAGTCCAGTGACGTGTTCCACATGCGTATATTGTCTGTCGATGCGCTGTCAAGAAGAATGCATTGTCACAACGCCTACCAAGTACAAGTTATAATTTAAATATGACATTCATAACAAATCATCTGATATCTTGCTTACCATATGATGTGTTTGCCATTAGGCATGCTCGTAACGTACGAAACAGGTCCTGAATTAGCCGGCATGCGGAAGGAGCGAATATGCTTTTGCGAGGTAAAATCCCACTCATCCACTGTCCCATTTCGCCGTCCGGCGTAGACTTTGGTACCATCTGCGCTCCAACATGCCTATTTACCGAAAAAGTAATGAGAGTTTGGTGTTTAGTTACGATTCAAAGCAAAGAATTAGTTAGTCAGCATATGAGTTTATTCCATCCATCCTTTTTGCCAGAAAACCTCTTATTTTCTTGGACATTTATATAAACATAGCCACAATCTCCAATGAACAAAACTTACCGACAAGCACCAAGGGGGCGTTCGATCGGGCAACAAGAGCTTTCTCGCCACCCCATTAGGTACCCGCCGATCCCACACGAATGCATTCCCATCGATACTTGTCGTCAAGATAATGTTCTTCTCTCGCCCATCGTCTTGCGCGCCCGTCGCATTCTTGGCATCGCTCATCACATGATCATCGTCCTCATTGACCCCTTCTTTCATCTCCATACCCTCCTTTTGGTCCATGTCGATATCGCTGTCTGCCTTGTCCTTGCGCTCCGTTGTTGTAGATTCGTCATTCTTACCGTTGCCATTGATGGAGCCGTCGACTTGTCGTTCTCGAGGTGTCCCGACGGGGCTTACAAACTTGGGTTGGAAAGCGACGGATGAGATTTGGGAATTGTGACCTGCGTATTCGCGTACGACCGAGCCTGTGTTGAGATCCCATTCCTATAGGTACCAGCCAAACAACACTGGATCAATATCGGTCATTGGTAAAGATACCTATCCATATAGCATTAAAAAAATCGAGCCACCTTACCACAACATTCTTATCCCACGATCCACTAATCAGACCGACTTCATCTGGCGTAATTCGCAAGACAGACACAGGTCCGTTGTGTTTTTGGAGCACGTGGTGGCATCTCCCTTCTTCATGCCGGATGGTGACAAGGTTTATTGCCCCGTTCTAGTGGCATGGTTAATAAATATGTTAATTTACGAGACTATAGTTATAGGTGAGTCATACGTGTAATAGAGTATGGGATGCAATCAGTGTGTAAGAAATGATAGTAGATACTAAAAGTCTACCTCTAGGCCAGTGACACCCCAAACTGCCTCCGAATGCACATCAAGACTATACACGGGGGAAAGTTTGGATTCTGGAGTTGGTGGGCGTTCTTCTTCGGTGTTGTTCGGATCTGCTTTCGGTTTTTCATCTGCATAGGTAAAGCCAATGGCTGGTTAATTGGATAAGCTAAAGTATTGGTTAATAAGAATATACGAC
This sequence comes from Endogone sp. FLAS-F59071, assembly GCA_003990785.1. NCBI lineage: Eukaryota > Fungi > Mucoromycota > Endogonomycetes > Endogonales > Endogonaceae > Endogone > Endogone sp. FLAS-F59071. The sequence goes on along the minus strand of RBNK01001795.1, from coordinate 10,186 downwards.
ATACCTTGCTGTTCTTCGTTGTCCCAATACGAAAGCAAGAACCCGGACTATATGCAATCATTGAAAAATATTTATTCGAAAATTAAAAGTAAAAATAAAATCGCCGAATTATGCTCTAATCAGTGCTCACTGTGACTACAAAACCTCATACGGTTCACAAATTACATACCGCACCTTTGTCACAGATTCTACGTGTTGATGCCTCTGGACCTGCGTAAGCATAGTCTTTCCGTTCATGGACGCAAAGAAATCCCACTTTCGAATGTATCCGTCCTCGGATCCAGTGAATACCCACCGGAAACAGCGGGTGGCGGCAAGGGAGTAAATGTGGCCTGTATGGATAGCAGCAACCTGTTTTCACGGAGCGGCGGATACGAGATCAGATAAAAAAAATCGCACAGTACAAAGAAAATAGCCGTACCCGTAAAGTTCGTTGGAGAGTTATATATATAATAGGTAAAAGATAATTGGTTCATACATAAGGCGCGACATCATACGATCGACAGATGCTAGCACCAGGTTGGAGCTGAAGCTCGACGCGTTTACGAATCGCGCTTGAGGTCGACTGGGGCTGTACTTGTGTGGCGGTACGAGTGGGTGTGTGCATTACTGGCGTGACTTGAGAAGAGACCAGAGTTTCTATAGCGTGGTTATCGAGTTTGTGAGCAATGGTGTGTGAATCATTTTCAACAAGGACGTCGCAGTTTTCGAGAAAATTTCCATACCCTCCGTCTCCATTATCTCGTCCACGTCGGACGCATCTTGGTCCTGTTGCGAGCCGGCGTCATCGTTCAAGTCGATATCTTCTTCGTCGGACGACATTATTGTTGGAGAAACGAGGCCAAACGCGTGGCGGCGAGGACTAGCAATCAGTCAAGCTGACGTCACGAATCCAACTTTTATTTATTGCTAATGCAAAAAAAAAAAAAAAAAAAAAAAAAAAAAAAAAAAAAAGAACAAAAAAAAAAAAAAAAAAAAAAAAAATGAAGTTGTCCGTATCGCATTGTGAATTCACATCATGTGTTCGTAAAAGATAGACAATATTACATACAAAGCTAATCAAGCTAAATCTAGCGCTCATAAATGTCAGCAAAAAAAAAAAAAGAAAATTATATACAAGACTCAATACGATTTACAAATTGTTTGACTGAGCAAATCGACCTCTCGATTTCCAGTCAACTCTCCCCACTTAGTACTTAATCATGCCAATAATCTCCTCGTCATCAATCGTGCCGACGATCTCTTCTTCCAATTCTTGTTGGCCGCCGCTCGGTACCGTGCTAAACTGTGTGGCCACGCTCGCCTCCTCCTGCCTAGCCTCCTCCTGCCTAGCCTCCTGCGCGTCCTGCGCCACATCGTCGATGGGTGGATTCTCCATAAAGGTTCTGCCCGTGAGCTCAGTGTACTTTTCCATGTCTGCGCAACGAATTATCAGAGACTCATCAGACGACGGTACGCAAACCAGAAGAGAAAGAAACATGAGCGGGGATAGTTACCAGGAGTTCTTCTATTGACCATTATGGCCTCCGATACCTTCCACCGCCTAGCTCTATCCTCTTTGTTGTATTTCGCCTTGATCTGTCGCCTCGTCCGGTTCGGAAACAACTTGGAGATGATATTGAAATCCGTACCCCATTGTGTGAGTGCCTGAAAGCGACCACGAACAAAATTGATATCGTAAGATGTAGGTTTCCTCAACCAAACCACCAACCGATCCTATAATTCAAATCTAGCCAAGAACCATGGTTCATCATCACACTCACCTCATAAAATAGCTCCGTTTCCGCCTCTGACCACTTTTCGGTTCTTACTCGCTTCGAGTGCGTAACACTATTTACTAGCCTCGTCATTGCTGTTTCCTCGACATATTCCATTGGGCCCTCGTTCTCATCCTGGGCCATAGCGGAGCGATCGATCAGTAGCGATTCCTCGTCAAGGACAATCTTGCCGTTCACCATGCGCACCTGGGGTGCGAAGGCGCTACACGTATCAGTTGAGGAAAGCGTGAGATGATGCTTTATGCGACGGGTAAATGGGATATATATATTCTAGGTCAGAATTTGGGAGGCGTATCCATACCTTTCTTTTGACTTGGGTCTCTTCTCCGCCGGACCTCCACTGTCCACACCCTCTTCACGAACCTCGTTTGCTTTCCTCTTGCCCGCCGCCACCGACGACTCCGCTTCCACATTCTCATTCTCTTTTTTCTTCTTTTTCCCTCTCCTCGTCTCTTCCTTAGCTTTGTTCATCTCCTCAGTCGTCTCGACCATGCCTTTGATCGTCTCCATCATTTCCTTCCTCTTCCTCAGCCTCTGCTCCTCGAACTCTTTATAGGCCTTAGACACCACGCCCTCCCCTAAATCGCGTGTGAAATCTGATATAGGTCGATCGAGATATTCGGCACGTGTGGGGTTCGGTACTTCCTCCAATGTGAGCATAGGCGTAGGCTCTTGCTCTTTGCGTTTGCGAGGGGCGCGGCGCCGGCCACCGGCAGTGCTACTTGCGACGCTTTCTGTGTCAGCGGTGGGCGCGTCGAGATTGTTGATGGGGGTGGCGATAGCTTTACCGCGACGTTTAGGGGTGGTTAAGGTGGAGGATCCGGCGGCGGGGTCAGTGCTGGTGGACGGGTCGGAGGCGACGATACCTTTCGATCTGGAGGTCGTAGATTTTGCCTTGGCTTTGCCCTTTCTTTTGGAAATGGCTGCAGTCGGTGCTGAAGGTGGAGATGGCTTCGACGACGACCCATTGGGTGTGGTTTTTTCTTGACGTGTAATGGCGGGAGGTACGGCACGTCCTTTGCCTAAAAAGTCCGTTGGTTAACGCAACAAGCAAATGAGGAAAATAAAATAATAGCACATAATTAGCGGAATAGTGGGAAGAAGAAGAAGAAGAAGAAGAAGAAGAAGAAGAAGAAGAAGAAGAAGAAGAAGAAGAAGAAGAAGAAGAAGAAGAAAATACACACACCTTTGTCGATGCTAGGCTTGATAATGGTTGCAGAAGTAACCTCCGGAGCCTTTCCTATGATGCGATGACAATAGATGCAATACAAGCTATGTTAGTTCGGAATGTACGATTCAATCCTTTCTGTACTAGAATAAAAGCGACAGGTAACATCTACACACCTTTATTTATCTTGGTGATCATAGCCGACGTACTCACTATAGCAGGAGGCTGGGGTGTTGCGGCCGACAGTCGGAGGGCATTCTCTTTCTCCACCACCGGCGGTAGCGGTTCGGTCACGATTATCTCCGCAGCGATGGTCGTCGCGGCCGGGACTACCGGCTTTGGCGTCGTCTCTGCTGGAGTGGCGGGCTTTCTGTTCGCGCGTGGTTTGACGGTCGGGGCGAAACGCGTGTTGCCCTTATCTGTTTAGCGACAGGGCGGTATGAGTTTAACGGCAGGCATGAGGTGGGCGGGAGAATTGGGTGGCCTATTTTAAAAAGAGACGGACGCCAACATGTAAATAAGATACTCACTGACAGTGAGGGAGGTTAGTGACGAGGCCATTTGGTGCGAGATGCTAACACGAAAGGAGTGTCGGTGGCGAAGGCAAAGGCAGTAACGAAAATACTCACGCGTCATGTGATTGTGATGCCTGGAACGCTGCAAAGGAACATCGCAATAACCGTCTTTGAAAAACTATTATATTCAACCTCCATAATTTTATTTCCACACATAAGAATTTACATCTCATCGCCAAGCTTCACTTCCACAACGTCCACATCCGTGCCCCGGATCACGGCGCACTCGTATATTCCTATCGGTGTTTGCAGATTGTTAATTCGGAACCGATTGCTCTCCGAATCTGTGGCCACAAACGTTCCCTCGATTGTCGTACTGTACAGTGAATTGTCAGAAACAAAAAAAGGATCAGGATTGTTGTAGAAGAAAATGTGGTTGAAAAGTAACAAGTGGCTGGAAAGAGCAAGTGGATGAAAACGACAAGAGGCTGAAAACAAGTAGGTGAAACAACAAGGGATGAAAACAAATATTTGAAAACAGCGATTGAAAATAGCAGGTGTCTGAAATAATAACGGATGAAAAACAAATGGTGCACCGAGATCATAATAGAATAGACATACCCTTGAAAGAGTCTCGCCTTAACGTCCGGCTTCTGTTGGGTGGCTTGGAGCCAGAAACTGAGCGTACGCTCGCGTAAGATCGAGAGAGCAGATTCTTGTGTCGGTATAGGCGTTGGGTCTGCCATAATATGCCACCATATAATTACAACAGTTAATATGCCACTGCAACAGATATGCCACTGGAACAAATATGCCACTGGAACAAATATGCTACTGGAACCTGGAACCACCGGGAAATCTTACCTATGATGACGTCATAAGAAAACGTCACATCACATGGTATCGCAACTACTAGAAAATATAAATTTGCACACCGACGCGTTCCTCCTTTGCTTAACGACTTTTGAAATTCAAATTCTCACAAGAACTTTAATCAATGAAGGTATGTTCAATTTGTTACCTGAATTCAAATATCTTTCCAGCTCTAAAAAAACTGTTCAATCCATTTCTAGCCATCAACTATCAAACATCGAACGCCAATACTTCCCAACACCATGCCACTCACCAAAGCGAACCTTCGCACCCTAAATGCCGAACCTTGGAGTAACCCTGACCATGTTACCCGGTTCGTTGAGGAGCAGCAAGATCTCGCCGAAGATCAAGTTGATCTTAGATTGACCTTGCGAACGAGGACCGAAGGCTCGACAAATGAGATGGTTAGCAAGACGAATGAGTTGAACAGTAATCTTAGAAAGAAGGCGAACTTGGTGGAGCGGATGACATTGAGAAATGGTTTACCTCGAGGGGTAATTAAAATGAGGTAGGTGGCGGGCCCGCGTGATTATAGTCTTGAACGACAATGATTTAAACTTCTTGTACATTTGTGTTTATTATAGAACCGGGCTACACCTCAAGAAGAAATCTGAACCTGCTGGCAAGGAAAATAAAGAGGTAAACCACTCTTCAGGTCACACAAAACGGGAGAGGATGCTTGAAGGTAAATTTTTGTTAATTGTAAAACATCTGCTATGAAGCGCGTCCTATTTTTTGTTTCTCAAATTGTCACGCCAAATTTTTTTTTTTTTCCAACAACTTAGACAACTCTACAGTCCATTCCTCAGAATGCTCTATTATTTCCGAAAAAACCTTCTTGCTCAAATCCCGCAAGCGGCCCCTGCAAACCGGCAACGAAAATCAAGGTCGTCGCCAACGCCCGCGGACCCAGGAGACATTATCAGCTCATTCCGAAAAAACCTACTCTCCAACTAATTCTGTCCTTCTTCCCCGCTCCAAATCCCGCAAGCGGCCCCTGGAAGAAGTGAACGAAAACGACCAACATCGTGGCCAACGTCGGCGGACCCAGTTGTTTCATCCAGGCCGCTCTGACAGGCCATTACTTCCGCTACCCGTCCCCCAAGACATTACGCCCAAGGCGAGACCCACCGTCGTACCAATGGAGCATGATAACGCGTGGTTGAGGTTCTGGATTGAAAACCCTGCGAAGCACAAGCCGTGGGATAAGGCAACGGAGCATAAAATGTTAGACTCGTGGTTGAGGTTTTGGGGTGAAAAACCGCCACCACTTCCGCTACCCGTCCCCCAAGACATTACGCCCAAGGCGAGACCCACCGTCGTACCAATGGAGCATATCCTAAAGATGGTGGCGAACGAAAAGGAAAAGGAGACCACGGAGAAGAAGGGGAAGAAGGGGAAGAAGGGGAAGAAGGGGAAGAAGGAGAGCCGGTTTCTGCAGGTGTGTCTTCGAACAAATTTTTGTGACATGAATGACAGAGCTTTATGTATTTACCCTCGAGGAAACTTATGGAATAGTATTGCTTGCTTTTGATAGAACTCCCTATCCAACAAGATCACCAAGGAACGCGTTAGTGTGAGTGGCTTTTATTTAATTGTCATCTAACACAATATCCGATAATAATACATCTTACTTACCTTATGACTTGAACTAATGGCGCCACACAGTTGAAATCTAGCAGACAAAATAAAAAACTTGGCATGTTTAACAATGGCAAAGCATCAGCCAAAGTCGAAACCAGGGGAGGTATAGTAACATTCATTTCTTTTGGATCTCACGGTTTATTGATGCAGTAGGATGCTCACGAATTACATATTTTCAACCATATCTCTTGATCCCTACTCCAGTCCCCGATCTAGCTTTTTCAGAGATAAACTTTTTGAATGCTAGCAGACCAATCTACACATCCAACGCTGCTGACGACGATGTCGACGAAAATTATCCTACGCCACACCGTGATGTTAATGATGTACCGAGTCAGTTCGTATGGGACATGACCGAAACGCGGCCGACAGACATAATAGACATCGACACGGGCAAATTCTCGAGGTATTTCTGCCAATCGAAGCCGGGCGATGACGCGTCGCAAACCTTCCCTGTGATCATATCACGTGATAGCACAAGAAAGCGCAAGCGTAATGACACTGAAGTGTTAGAAGAAAGCCCGCCTCTAGTTCGGTGGAGACGGGAAGTGAATAACTTATATAGCGAACAGAAGCTGAGGCATTCAGCAGGCCCAGAGGTAATAGAGGCGATTCATGGCCAGGAAAAGGAAACCGATGACGACGAAAGAGTGGACCAATTAGACAAGGAAAAGGCTGGCGAAGCTGCGAATCGGGGCCGTGATAATATAAGAAGATCCAAGAGAACGATGTTACAACGAAAGTCGTTGTACGGTGAAAAGGAGGAGCAGACCATTCAACAAAAGGAGGAGCAGACCATTCAACAAGAGGAGGAGCAGATCATTCAACAAGAGGAACAGACCATTCAACAAGCTAGGCGCGAGGCGGTGGTGGACCTTTTCGCAGGTGAGAATCAGTCGGGTCCTGCAGAACCAACTTCCAGGCCCTCAACTGCAACTTCGTCACTGGCTCAGTTTGATCAGTTTATAAACTCATTTAAGAATGAGTACGTGGAAGGCGGACGCGATTGCACTCAATTCATAAATTCATTTAAAAATGAGTACGTGGAAGGCGAGCGCGATTATATGGCGAGACTCGAGCGACTATTAGCAGGTCCCGAAAACCGGCCGTTGCAAGACGACGCCAATCGTGTGATAACTATAATTGATGATATTGATGATTGTGTTCAGGATTCGAGAACGGCTCGTCGACAACAGAGCATCTACATAAAACCCGAGCACGATACTTTTAAGACGAATGCCTCGCCCCGTCTTCGTCGACAGAGCATTTACATGAAACCCGAGCAGGATCCTTTTAAGACGAATACCTCGCCCGGTCTTCGTCGTTCTGATCGATCTGTTTACGATGTGGCGTCTTTCATCTCGAATAGTGGGCTTAGCAATATAGGTGGCAATTTCTCGAATGTCTCGCACGATATGCCGCAAGTACTTTCTTGCAATTCTCATGTTAATGAATCGAACCGGAAGGATAACCAAGGATCAGGTGATTTTGTGTCTGGGAACAATTATGGTAAGAGCCTTTGATCGCCCAATCATGCCATACGCCTTTGAAGACCACTCTTAATTTTTTTTATTATATTCTCTAAAATGATCGATAATGCAGCAATGTATACGCATGGAACAAACTTTGATACTGGTTATGAGAATGATGAACCAGTAATCGATGTGAGAGAAACCACATCCATGTCTTATGTGAACGACTCGTGGTACAATAGCGACAATCTAGATACCTACCTATCTCTGAACAACAACGTTATAGGGACCGCTGACAATCCCTTTGGCATGTCGACCTTTGATTCCGATGATGATTTCAAGATTACAGGCAACACTCAATTGTCCGTCGTACCAACAGTTGATGATGGCGTATCACGGCAAAACCTTGCATGGTTCGATCAAAGTGCGAATATGCAGCCACTGTGGGGTATGAATGAAGATGGTGTAGAAAACAAATACGTGTGGAGGCGACATCGACTGTCTTGAGTGAATAGAGTCGACAATGTTTGGAAATCAGGAGGCTTGTCGACTAATTTAAAGTGTTGGTGATCCAAAACCTTTGCCATAGTCAGCTTAAAAGAATACAATATATTTTTTTTTGTAGCACTAACGTTTTTGCTTATTACAAATTATATTCTGTTTTGGGTCTCGGTGTTTCTAGCTGTAATTTTACTTCATTTCGCTATTTCCTTTACATAATGTTAAATACCTGTCATGGTAAACTTGCATATCAATCGCGTCAAATCGCGTCAAAATTAATTAATAAAAATAATAAAAAAAAAAAATTTAATTAATAAAATAAAGTGGAGGTTACACGGATATCTAGTGGACTGGCATGCGCGTGTTCGCTACTTCTTGCGCCGTACCGCCGTACCTCTTGGCTGATGTAATCGAGAACCATATGGGAAGAATTCATCATCGACGCTTCCGACTCCGACACTTTTCAAAAACTTGACGGTGATGCGGTAGTGCAAAACGCACCCAAATCAACAAAAAGGTACATTTTGCTGACACTGGCTGTCAAAAGGATGGATTGTTGTTATAAGCAGCAAGGGGGGCCGAGATTCCGTCCGAAAACTACCTTTTGTGCGATGTCGACATAAGACGCAATCGCCAAGTCATAAGGTTTATCAAAAAGGATCAGATCGATCTCGCTGGCATTCTGACAAATACAGAAACGGGGAAACGGGGCGACCAATTCGAAGAAGTAGAAATGGCGAACGAAATGGTGTCTTCCAGCCGCAACCCGATTGGCCAGAAGTCTCTGCTGCCTACGTCTTTTTTTTTTTTTTTTTTTTACACCTCCATGATGAATAATAACGCGGACTTTTTTTTTGCCCACCGCTCTTTCCTTCGATTCTCTTCCAACCTCTTCGAATTGAACTAAAAAGAAAAAACACTCACATAAATAGCATGAGTTTGATGAGCCTTTTTCACATCCACCTCTTGCAGAAATTGAACACCAAATTCAGCAGGAAAGCGTCAAAGCGGACAAAAACTAGCTTACGGAAAGTCGACAGCTCTGCAACATTAATCAACTCCCCCGACAAACCAACCATGCCTTCCAGCACAACACCAGAACGTCTCGTCGCCTTCACACCTAGCCACCTCAAACATCTCAACAGTCATCTATCCGTTCTTCCCCCGGAAAAAATTCTCGAGTGGGCCATCCTTACTCTGCCAAATTTGTTCCAAACGACTGCCTTTGGCCTTACTGGTAAGTTATTTTTCTCTCTTTATTCCTCTCTCTCTCCCGAAAATTAGCCTTAATTAACATGACGTAATATCACCAAAACGGTATTATCTTTGATCGGCTAGGTTGTGTAATTGCCGATATGATAAGCAAGCTCAGCCTTGAGCAAAACAATGGCATACACCTCGTTCCTCTCATCTTCCTCGACACCCTCTACCATTTCCCGGAAACCCTCGAGCTGGCCAACAAGTTTGCCACACACTACAATGTTCCGCTCAAGGTTTACAAGCCCGCCGACACAAACACCGTCGAAGAATTCGAGCAAACGCACGGCCAGAAGCTCTGGGAGACCAACGAGGACATGTATGATTTCCTCGTCAAAGTCGAGCCGGCACGCCGCGCCTATACCGAGCTGGGCGTATCCGCTGTCATCACCGGTCGCCGCAGAAGCCAGAAGGGCGATCGCGGCGAGATCTCCGTCATCGAAGTCGATGACACTGGTATGATCAAGCTAAACCCGCTAGCATACTGGGACTTCCAGCAGGTGTGGTCCTACATTAGGGCCAACGAGGTTCCCTACAACGGTCTCGTTGATCAGGGATACAAATCCATCGGCGACTGGCACTCTACGAAAATGCCAACCAACAGTGATGACGAGCGCAGTGGACGTTGGGATGGCAAGGAAAAGACTGAGTGCGGGCTCCACAAGGATTACTTCAAGATGCGAGCGGCCTTTATGGCGGCGAAGAAGAAGAGGCTGCAGTTGGAGGCTGCCAAGTTGAACAACGAATCTGTGCCAGGAAAAGTCGAGATTGCTGCTTGAACTTTTAATATCTGTATAGAATTCGCACTTGTAAAAAATAGAATCATAAAAAGTCGAGAAAATTACATTATATACTAGGATAACTAAACTTTTGATCGCTGTGGACGAAATGACAAATAAACGTAGTCAACGTTCGCTAAAACCAACACCGTTTGGTCTCGTCATTTTCGATAACTGAGAAAATGTCGTTGGGAAAAAA
>RBNK01001794.1:0-13398 GCA_003990785.1 Endogone sp. FLAS-F59071 | reverse complement strand
TTGCATTTTGGATATTATTCAATATTATTAACTATTTTTTGTTTAAGATATTATTTTACTATTTTATATCCTATATTTCCTAGAAGTCATTTATTTATAGAAATATAATGAGCTACTTCTTTTCTTAACAATATCCTTATCTAAAGTAGTAATTTCTTATACTTATATTTTCTGATGACTTTGCTGAATTTAACTAACTGATTTAGCTGAAGACCTTGTTACTATACTATACTCAATTAACTCTCTCTCTATCTCTCTCTATGATAAGATTGAAGTTTGGGGTTAAGCTTTTTCAAAGTAGACCAAGATGTGATGCTAAAATACAACTCTTACAAATTTTTACAGAATCAGATAATAATCTCCCCCCCCCCCTCTATCTAAGCATTATTGTTGACAAAATCTACCAAGAAGTGATAGAACTATCTGATCTTCTGATTTCCCATCAGTGATTGTTCTATCCAATTCTCATGCTCTTTTGATCCTTGTATGATCCCTTAGCAGAATTTGTTGAAATTATTAGCTTATTATATCTCTCTCTTCCATTAACAATCGATTGTTATGTCACTCAATCATGGCTTAGATGATCTTTGTTTGTATCGACCAATCATAATTTAGCATTAATAAATACACGCATATTAGCTTCATAAGCCAGTATGCTCTTTACTCCAAAAACACATATTTGAAGATCAAATTTCAATAGGTTATGAGCCCCGAGCCACTCGAATTGCAGCTCAACAACCTAAGATCTACGCAATCATAGCATCTACGCAATTATAGCAGTTACAACTGCAATTACTGTAAGTGTTTATTTAACATTATAAACAATGTGTCAAACAACATGATAAACAACGTGACAAATGACACCACGATAAAGCAATGCGATAAACAACATATAATGACATAGCATTCAATGATGTGACACAATGAAATGGACAACCTATACACATCATTGTCGTTAGTAACAAGATCAACAAGATTGTAGTCTAAATCAAAAACAGACAACAGATATCAACCCCCTGATGATAACAACGAAGAATTGGATGGCAACCATCAGAGCAATATTGGATTTAGCCTCGATCGACAGGAACAGATGGCTACAATGATCAGAAATCAGAAAGATAAATTAGACATGCTGGCAACCCTATTGGGCGAATTGATGGCAAAAATCGACAAAACAAATGCATCACCTAGCACGCCAACCAATCAGAATACAGCTACAGAAGGCAACACGCCATAATCACCATTACTATCACCAACAACATCAACAAAGCTTAACAATTTGGTGAAGGAGTACCTGAGATTGATCAACAAATTCAATGGGTCAGGAGGTGCACCCAGATTGTTTGATTACTTTGATGCTGTAGAGCAATTTATCACCAGCGCCAATCTAGCAGTATAAAAGGAGGAAGTCAATGCAGCGATCAGTAAAATTACAGGCAACGCTAGAATGTGGTTACAGAGGCATGTGAACACATCGGAAGAATTTGATTTATGGAATGAGCTTAAAGAGGCTATGATGCAAAAATATGCACCAATGGAACAATTGTTATGAATATGCGATAAGCTTGTGATGATGAAGCAAAAAGGATTGATTGAAGATTATAATGACGTATTCAACCGAATTATAGTGCAAATTGAAGATATAACTGACACAGAAGCTATACCACAATATCTCTAGGGTCTAAGCTTCAGGTACCGGGAATTAATACTTGCACGGGAGAATATGCTAACAACACTGGAGACTTTACAACTCGCATGTATCAGGTTCAACCTGGATAGTAAGCAGAGGCGTGATGAAGCCTACGTGACAGACCGAGGTGGCGACCGAGGCGGCTACTGAGGTGGCTACCGAGGTGGCTACCAAGGCGATGGTTGCAGCAATTGAGGTGGAAGCACCGGACGAGGCCGAGGCTATAACAACAATGACGGAAACAATGGAGAAGGTCATCATAATGACTGAGGTGGCGATCACGGAGCCTATCGAGGTGGGAATTTTCAGGGACACCCTCGGAAATGTTATATCTGTAAGGGAGAACATGGAATATTTCAATACAACAAATTCAACGATTGGGTAAAAACAGAAAAAGAAAAGGCTAAACCAAGAGCCAAAGCAAATCTGGTGATTAGCACTATCATCGATTCGGGTGCCATACAACATATGTTCAACCAATTGGAGATTTTCGAGACGGTGGCTGAGCATGATGGCTTGGTCACGTGTATAGGAAACAAGAAACTACGCGTGATGCACATTGAGACAATTGAGCTCGATGATGAGCTGAAATTACAGGACGTCTTATATGTACTGGAGATTACTAGAAATTTAATATCTGTGCGGGCATTGACACATGACAAAAATGACATAACCTTTAAAAGTGATGGATCAGTAATTAAAATTGGTATGGATCACAAAGAAATCAAAATTGGACAAGCCGATGGCGACCTATTTCATTTATTGATATCACCAGAGCTAGAGCTAGAAGCAAACATCGCCGATTCTAAGATTGATGACTATACACTATGGCATCACTGGCTAGGCCATTTGGGCCGAAATACTCTGCAATCAATCAACAAATTTGTCACAGAGCTCGGAGATGTGCGGCTGTCGACCAGACAAATTGAAATATGCACTGGGTGCGAATACACGAAGTTGCACCACAAGCCTTTCGGACACGCAAAAAATCGATCGATGGAGCCTATCAGAAGGGTGTACTTAGATTTGTATGGGCCAATGCCCATGCTATCAGTCAATAGAGTGAAATATATATTAATATTCATCGATGATGCCACTCGCTACATTACAACATATTTTATTGACAACAAAAGTGATACATTTGATCGATTCTGGACATTCAAGGCATTCACCAAAACACAATTGGGCTAAAAACTGAAGATTCTCCAGTCCGATGGAGGAGGAGAGTATGTAAACACTGAGATACACAAATTTTTAATCAAAAACGGAATTCATCATGAAATGACGACGCCGGACACGCCGCAACAAAACGGTGTAGCCGAATGATATAACCAGACATTGATGGAGTTGATCCAGGCCATTAAAATCACTGCTGATATACCTGATGAACTTTGGGGTGAACTTGCCATAAGTGCTACATATTTATGCAACTAATTGCCAACGTGAGCCAATAAGGAGAGTGCTTCACCATTTAAATTATAGCATAGTCACAAGCCTGATATCAGTAACTTGCATGTTATATGGGCTGATGCATATATGCATATTCGCAAAGGAAAAAGGTCGAAACTAGCGCCCTGATCCAAAAAGCTTAAAATGATTGGCTATCATGACAAAAAGAAGGCATACAGGCTCTGGGATCCAACCAATAGGAGAATAGAGATCAGCCGTGATGTCACATTTGATGAATCTATTATATTAAAATCCCCAACAATCGTCAATCTAGAAGATCAAGAATATATCATTGAAGCGATCATTGGAGAATGCAAGATTGATGAAAAAAGGCAATATCTGGTTAAATGGCTAGGCTATGATGATGATAACAACACCTGGGAGCCAATCGAACAATTGATAGACACTGAAGCTTTACAAATTTAGCAAGATCACATGTCAGAAGCTAATTTAATTGAATCGACCGATGACCCAATGACCTACAAGGAAGCAATTTCTCTGTCTGATGCAAAGCTTTAGCAGGAAGTGATCAATCAAGAGCTTAAATCACTTAAGAATAATGACACATAGACGATTGTACCTGAGGTGCCTGCAGGATGCAAGCTGATTAGATGCAGATAGGTATTTAAAAAGAAACTCAACACTGATGGATTGGTTGCCAAGTACAAGGCGAGATTAGTGGCCAAGGGATATTCACAACAGTAAGGAATTGATTACAATGAAACATTTGCTCCTGTGGTGAAATTCACATCAATCAGGGCACTTTTATCAATCAGAGCAGTCTTAAACTTAGAAATTCACCAAATGGATGTAAAAACTGCATTCCTGAATAGTGATCTTGATGAAGAGATCTACATGATGGTACCTAAAGAAATCGACCAATCGGAGCTGTCATTGAGAGCTGTGTGTAAGCTCAATCGATCATTGTATGGACTAAAGCAATCACCTCATATGTGGAATCAGAAGATCGACAACTATCTCAGCCAATCAAATTTTACAAGACTACAATCAGATCACAGCATTTATCTAAGAAGGAGACAAGAAGATCAATCGCTGATAATTATTGCCATATATGTCGATGATCTACTAATTCTGACTGATTCGATGGAAATGATGAACAAATTCAAGGCGGAGCTTAGCAACGCATTTAATATAATGGACTGTGGCAAAATTAAACATTTTCTAGGTATTCGAGTCATGCGCGATCGAAAAACACACACAATCACAATTGATCAAAGTTACTTCGCCAATCAAATCATTACAAGGTTTAATATGACGGATGCCAAGCCAATCAGTACACCCCTTGATCCATCCATTCAGCTCAAAGCTGAAGGGGGAAAATCCGCAGATCAAAATCTATTCAGACAAATGATCGGTAGCATAATGTACCTGATGATCGGGATGAGACCTGATCTAGCTGCTGCTGTCAGCATCATCAGTCAATTTTCGGCCAATCCAATGCAAGAACATCACTATACCCTCAAATGATTATTAAGATATATTAAAGGAACAGCCAATTATAAGCTGTGCGTTGGATGTGATCAAGATCTAAGACTGATCAGTTTCAGTAATGCCAACTGGGGAGGAGACATTAATATACGACAATCAACTACAGGTTATATTTTCAACCTATCAGGAGGAGCCATCAGCTGGTCAAGCAAGTGCCAACTAACCATTGCCCTATTAACAACTGAGGCAGAATATATGGCATTAGCACATGCGACAAAAGAAGCTATTTAGCTATGCACCCTATTGGATAAGCTAGGATATTTGTAGAATTGTGCAACAACCTTATTTGAAGACAACTAATCAGCAATCGCCCTTGCCAAAAATCCAATTAATCATGCTCGATCAAAGCATATCGACATTCAGCACCACTTTATTCAAGAGAAAGTTGAATCAAAGGTGATAGATATCGTTTACATGGCAACAGATAAAATGATTGCTGATGCATTAACCAAGCCACTTGTGCGACCAAGACTTGAAACATTGATCACAAAAATGGGCTTATGTAACTAACCTTCTAAAACTTTTATATTCTTTATCATGTCATTCTTATTACTCAAGTAGTATTTTATATATAATTATTTGCAGTAAATGTACTTCATGGATGCTATTTGTAATGTACAGTTGAACATTTTTTATTCTTTTATTTTTTATTCATTTATTTTATCAAGATATGTCAAGCAGGGGGAGTGTTGAAATTATTAGCTTATTATATCTCTCTCTCCCATCAATGATCAATTGTTATGTTACTTAATCATAGCTTAGACAATCTTTGTTTGTATCGATCAATCATAGTTTAGCATTAATAAATACATGCATATTGGCTTCATAAGCCAGTGTGCTCTTTACTTCAAAAACACATATTCAAAGATCAAATTTCAACAGAATTCTCATCAGTAATTGTTCTATCCAATTTCTCATACTCTTTCAATCCTTATGATGTAGCAATTATTCCCACCATCACCATTCCCATCACTCAAAATTAATATAGCAGTTTTCTTATACTTTTATTTTGATCATTTACATAGTATTCTTATTAGTGCTTGATTATCTCAGTTCTTAATCATCAGATCATTAGCATATCATTTGACTATCACCTCATTTATCAGTTATATTGTATCATTTATTTATTATATATTTAGCTTTAATCTATTTATATAAATATCCCCCTTTCCCCTATCAATAAATCTGCAGTTTTGAGTTGGTATTTTGAGATAGATTCTAAAAGTAGTAGGGTGATTGAATCACTTTGTAAAGCCTGAGAGTTGATCAGATACTAACTCACTAACTCAAAAGTTTAGAATAAGATAAAGAGTCTGGGACTCTTGGTATAATTTTTACAGCATGAAGTTTCTTTCCACCCCATACCCCCTTCAAGTTACTATTACATTCTACTTCATATCTCTCTCCTTGCTAAGTCAAACACCCTTATTTGTCAGATTTTAGTCATATATTCTACTGACCATTTGAGTATGTTCTTTATTTGAAAGTAGTTCTCACTCTTAGAGAGATGATTACTACAATATAAAGCTTTTTTTATACTTTCTGCAATTAGAGATTCAAATCTACTTTAGATCTTATTTGACATATTTACAAACAATATAATATTTATACTTAATATTTATCTAAATACCAAAAAGTCAAACCTTCTATAAATAAGAATATTTCAGTTTATCAAAACTTTAAAAATTTTATAATAGTATATTAATAAAACACAGTTATTACTATCTACTAATCTTAATATACTAGTATATAAGTAACTATCAAGTCTATATACTATGGCAAATGTATTAATAACCGGTCGTTTGTTCATTCGTTCATATGTATCAAGTGAGAATACTCAGAATTATGGACACAATATCTCTCTTTGCATATCCTTACTATAGCTTCATGCTGTGCTCTTCATGCTTTACTATGACTGATATTGAGATATTCCAAGACTCTGTGCAAACTGATTTATTTAGATAGAAATAGAGGGGGTATTTATATAAATTGAAAGACTAAAGAATAACTAATAAAAACTTCGCTATGAAAATTACAATCTAATCGTTGTGAAGAATACGTAATAACTCTGGTGGCAGCATTTAGCAGAAATAAAAGTCGTTAAGTAGAAATAAAAGTTATCAAGCAGAAATAAAAGTTGTCAAGGACTAAAAATGGAAGGGTATAGAATGTTACGGTAACTCCTAAATCAAGCGTAGTACAAAATTCATGAAAATCAGTTAAGTTGGGGGTCAGCCATCACATCTGGGGGCTCAACTGGGAATGTCTTGTCCTCGAGACCAAAAGGCAAAAGAGCAATCTCTTCTTCTATGGCTTGACGGATTTAAGCAATTTCAGTGAGGGTTAATTTAGAAATGTCAATGGTTCTTCTATAAATCTCGAAAGAAGCTATTTGTAGCCCAGGAAAAGTGCATAGGTCTTGTCAACCATATCTTTTACAAATTTGGACAGTACCACTTCTTGTTTTCTATTTTTGCAGTGCAGGCTTCGAGCTCGTCCTTGATGGAACTAGATCGTAGTATCAGTTGCGTGATTTTGATGGTACAACTACTCATGGTACTACTGACTAAGTAGAAGAAGCCTTTCGGGGTCTTCCTCTTGGTCGAGGGGCATCTAATCAATGGTCTCAGATTCCTTCGTCAGTGCTTCCTTCATCACTTTTTCTATGTCCTTCTTTGGGCTGCGTTTGTTAGGCATGATAGATTTTTACTTTGCTTTGGTGGACTGGGGAGGGGAGAATAGAACTGTTGAGTCTCCTAAGCCAAATTGTACTTTCTTTTATAGCCTGTACGTAGTATAGTCCTTCCCACTTCGGTTGTAATTTAGCCAACCATGATGATTCCACAATATTTCGGTATACGAGAACTTGATCTCCGATATGCAAGGGAGTTGCATTTGCCTTCTTATTTTGGTTTGTCCATTGTCTCTCCTATGCCTTGTCGATAAACACGGATGCCTTCTTTCGAATTAATTGTAATCTGCTGATATCTCATGCAACGTAAGCCCATAAACAATCGTCATATATTCTATTATCCTTTTCAGAGTGGTGGAATTCTCGGTTTGGTAGTCTCCTATATACAAGCTCAAAGGGGCTGAACTTTGTTAATACCTGGCGAATAGTTTGAACCGCAAAAAGAGCACTATCAAGGTAATGGTCCCATGTTACTTCTTGATCGATAATCTTTGCTAAGATATTCTTAACCATTTGGTTAGTGCATTCGGTTTGACTATTTCCCTGTGGGTAGTACGACGTCATTCGGATATGCTTGATATAGTAAGTCCACTCAAGTTTCCTAATTAATTTATTCAGAAACTCCGTGCCTCAGTTGCTGGTTATCTCCTTTGGTACTCTATGTCAGCAAATAATGTTGGTATACAAGAATTTGGCTACTGTCTGTATGTCCACATTTTCAACTGCTATTGCCTCCGGATATTTTGTAAAGAAATCTACTGCTAAAATAATGTATCTTTTTTCCGTTAATGTTACTGGTATGGGTCCCATGATGTCTATCCCGATGTGCAAAAATGGCTCAGCCTTGATGGTTGTAGAAGTGGCTCAGGGCATGTCTTTTGCTCTTGCTTGTTTTTAGTATATATTGCAATTTTGCACAAAGTTGGTTACATCGTCTTGCATTCCGGGCCACCACACTGAATTCCTAAGTTGATATAAAGTGTTGTCTTGGCCTACGTGTCCAGATAATGGATGATTGTGTGCTAAGGATAAAATGTTTGATATGTCCTTCTCTTGAATTACTGGAATAATGCATCCTTCCTTTTTATGATATAGTAAATTGTTCTGAATTTCATACTGTCTGCCAGTAGTTAATAAAATGTTCTTCATCCAATCCTTCATATCTTCTCTAATTTTCCTCCTTGTCAATCAAATCACCAGATCGTAGTATAGTGTTGTGTTCATTACTGCGCCCTGCCTTGGGCATCCAATAATGGCATTCTGCTGAGTGCATCGGCGTTTTGATTTGTCTTCTCTTTTCTGAATTTCACTGTGAAATCATATTCTTGAAGCATCATGATCCACTGTACATACATCCTACTTGGATCGGGTCTATTAAACAACCATTTAAGCGCCGAATGATCTGTGATAACTTCAAAGTGTCATCTGATGAGGTAATACCTAAACCACTTGACTGCCCATATGACTGCAAGATACTCCAATTTGGTTGATTTATAATTTTTCTCAGCACCGCGTATTCCTCTACTTGCATAACAAATTACTCGTTCTAAGCTTTTGGTGTCATCTTGCAAAAGTATTGCTCCTACTCCTATTACACTTGCGTTGGTATAAAGCTTAAAAAGCTTCATCCAATTTGGTTTTGCTAGTACAGGTGCAGTTACCAGAGCCTTCTTTAATGCATTGAGCACTTCTTGTTCAAGTTCACTTTATTCTTCATCGATTTCTATCTAATTGTAGCTTTTCATGAGAGTTGTATACAGGGGTTTGGCTAAGCTTGCAAAATTGCATATATATTGTTGGTAGTATGAGGCTAGTCCCAGAAAGGTGCACATCTCTGTTTAATTTGTAGGTCGTTTGAATTTGGTAACAGCCTCCACTTTGGCTGGATTGGTTTGGATTCCTTCTTTGTCGATGATGTGCCCGAGCATTGTAACTTTTTCCATAGCGAATGTACACTTCTTTAGTTTCAAATAAAGGCCTTTGGTTCTCATTCAGTTGAATACTTCATGTAACACCTTGATGTGGTCCGGGAATGTTACCGTAAATATTATAATATCATCAATGTACACCAATAATGTTTTTCCAACGAGATCTCTAAATATTTTGGTCATTATTTTCTGGAAGCTTACTGGGGTATTCTTGAGTCCGAACGGCATTCGTAGATATTTCCAATAGCCTTGCGGGGTTATGAATGAAGCAATTTCTTGTGATTCCTCATCAAGTCCCATCTGATAATATCTACTGGTCATATCAAGGGTTGTGTAGAGGCTTGCACAGATTAGTATCTTTGAGAAGGTGTCATCGATTCTTGGTATTAGAAAGGCATCTCCTTTAGTGATGTCGTTCAGCTTCCTAAAGTCAGTACACATTCTTGGGGCAAAGGTCCCAGCTTCTAATCCTTTCTTGGGTGTGATGATATTCGGAAATCCCTATAGGCTATCTGTTTTAGTAGCTATTCCTCCTTTAACCATATTGTCGATTTCTTTTTGTTACCATTCGATATATGCTGGTAGTGTTTAGTATGGTGCACATTTGATCGGGGGGTACTCTTGGACGTTAATGTGATGAAAATGCTTTAGTGGTTTCAGATTGATCTCTTCGAAGGTTGTTGCAAATATGTCAGAGTACTCATTGATAAGTTCTTGTAACTCCTTCTTTTCTTCTTCGCTGAGCTGTTCTCCGAAGGTATATGCCTTCTTATTTGCTGTCTTGGGTACATGCTTGAGTTCCGTTACAATTTTTGTAATATTCATTCCGGTAGATCCAAACCCTTTGTCTCCTCTAGTCATTTCTTCAAGGTTGGTTACTTCTATGGCCTTGCCCATCCAGATGGGTATGATTATTAGCTGTGCAATTCGATCTCCTCCATAGAGTTTGGCTATGTTGAATCAATGTCAGTTGATAACTACGATCTTGATTTCACCTGTGTAATCTGCGTCGATAACTCCTGCATCAATTGTAATTCTGGCAACTGCTAGTGAACTCCTTGGTTTGATTTGACTATAATATCCTTAAGGTATTTTCGCGGTGATTCCTGTTCTGACTATACATGATTCTCCTAGTTGCAGTTCGATATCTTTAACGGTAAAGAGATCAAATCCAGCGGCCTGTTCACTTTTTTGTTCCAAGGGTTTGGCCTTCTGGTTGGTTCTCACGATCTGCATCATAAAGAATTCCTTTTGCTCGTCCTCATCGTCACTTTCTATCATTTGCAGGCAGACTCCTCTTTCTAAATCAACAGGTATTTTATAATGTTGTCCTTTCCAGGTGATTCGCATTTTGCATGCACCGAGATCGATTACTGCCTGTACTTTCTTTAACCAGTTGTTTCCGATGATGAGGTCGTAGGATGTAGTGTCAACTACCATTGCCGATACTGGAATGATAAGTTTACCAAAGCAGATTAGTAATTCGTGTACTTTGCCAAGTAGTATTGTGATATGTCTGTCTGCCACTATGATTGTCATAGTTGTGGCTTCTTCGATTTGCCATCCAAGTCAGTCAAGCATCGTCTTGCTGATAATACATCCTCCAGCGCCTGTATCGATAATGCATGGCATCATAATTTCCTCAATCTGATATTGTGAATATGCCAATGAGTTTTGTGGTTCATCATCCTCCAATTGTTGTATTGCATTGATCTCTACTACTTCATATCCTGGTTGTACATCACTTATCCCTTTTCGGATTTGCTGTCAGAAGGTTGGAAATTCAGCGAGTTGTCCTATTTTAACCAGGATGGTCATATCCTCCATTTCTTTCTATATGTCTAGGCCGTATTTCTTAGATTTTCGCAATTTGCGTTCCTTGTTTTCTTTACTCACAGATGCTTCAGACATTGGTATATCTTCTTAGATAATTCAGTTTACTTCTTCTTCGAAGAGTTCATCTTGTTCGTCTTCATCGAATTCTCATTCTTTTGCTCATTGTGCTACCTGTGGAGTTTTTGTCATATAAGGCGATCCTGCCTTTTTGGGATGTTCAGGTTTTCGTTTTTCTTGCGTAGCCGAAAATGCTTCCACCTGGCTGTACTCATCTTCACTGTTAAAATCTTCCTCTTCAAAGGTGACAACATTTATCTAGGTTCATCCTTAGATTCTTGGTTGAGCGATTCTGCTTATTTCTATCATACATCTTGAAGCATAGTGCCCTTTTTCTCCACATCTCTTGCATACTCTTGTATCAGGTTAAGTGCAGTCCCTTGATGTATACCCATCTTGGTTACACCTGAAGCACCTTAAGTTGCCAATCAGATACGTATTTGATTCTGTCGCAGGGGTTGGGTTTGCCATAAATCATTGGACTGGTCACTGTACATTGATCTGTTTTTTTAGGTCTGATATATGCGCAGTCATCTTGCTCATCTGTTCAATGAGATCGTCCATGGCTGGGTCCTTTCATAAGGCTGCTCCCCAGTTAACTGTTGCTGGTATGATGATAGGTATGACTGCTGGTATAGTACAGGTTTCTTGAAGATTGCCTGGTAAAATTTGTTGCATTATGTCTTAACCCGGGTTTCGTGCAGCCCAATATCTCTATGCATAGTCTACTTTTTGTATATAATTTAGTCCAACCAGGCTGGAGCATACTTGGAGGGCAATTTCTTGGTGAAGTCCGTTCATAAAAGATTGCTCTATGATAAGGTCTTGGTTGGCTGCCAGATATCCCGCAAGGTCTACCGCATATCGTATCTTCATATAGAAGGTGAGAGGGCTTTTGTTCATTCCTTGGTATATTGATGCTAGTTGATCCTTCATGCTTTGCTGTATGTCGGCAGTATGGTAAGTTTCTCTTAACCATGCGATGGTGTTGGTAAAGGTTACTAAGGCATCAGCTTCTGCATTTACCCCTCTTGCTCCTCTATTAAATCCTCCATTTGCTGCTGTGGTAGCTATTGCAGCGTCATATGCAATCTTGGCAGATCCTCATAAAACTGCTTCTAGGATGTTTACTTTTGCAATGTTGTTGAACTGTCGGATCGCGTTATAAATCTGCAGATCTTCGATGAACTTGATTACTGATTCAGCTAGTATGTAACCAGTAAAGATCGGTGGTCTTTCTGTCATTTCATATGTATTGTTTTCTAGTTCATCGTCTGTTTCATTGTCGGATGATTCATAAAATAATATCTGTAGGTCGTTACCAAAGTCAATAGCTGATTCGTTGTCTAATGATAACCTGTCATATACTGTAAGGGAGGTGATAGATTCTCTTATCTTACTGTAATCGCCATCCGAAGGGTCAGGTATAATGAATTCTTCTTCCTTGGAACTGGAACTGTTTAGTGATCTTCTTCATATAAAAAGTGAGGGTATCCTTTAATGATCCATTTTGAATGATACTGTCTTCTGCTATAGATGCACTGTCGTTACTTGAAGGGGTAGTTCGGTCCTACTTGAATGAGGATGTGAGAGTTGGTCTTTCGATAACTCTCCTGCCAGTCGGCACCAAGATGTGGCAAATATACTAATAACCAGTTGTTCGTTCATTTGTTCATATGTACCAAGTGAGAATGCTCAGAATTATAGATATAATATCTCCCTTTGCGTATCCTTACTACAGCTTCATGCTGTACTCTTTAGGCTTTACTACGACTGATATTGAGATATTCCAAGACTCTGTGCAAACTGATTTATTTAGATAGAAATAGAGGTGGTATTTATACAAATTGAAAGACTAAAGAATAACTAATAAAAACTTCACTATGAAAATTACAATCCAATCATTGCAAAGAATACGTAATGACTCTAGTGACAGCATTTAGCAGAAATAAAAGTCGTTAAGCAGAAATAAAAGTCGTCAAGTAGAAATAAAAGTCGTCAAGGACTAAAAATGGAAGAGTACAGAATGTTACAGTAACTCCTAAATTAAGCATAGTACAAAATTTGTGAAAATCAGTTAAGTTGGGGGTTAGCCATCACAATACTTTAAATATTTAAATTAAATATATATAACTAGTTATTAACAGCAAACTAACCTCAACTAATATCTATAAACCAACTACTATTAATAGTAAGTCAACTATAACTGATATCATCTATAAACTAACTACTATTAA
>RBNK01001793.1:0-13404 GCA_003990785.1 Endogone sp. FLAS-F59071 | reverse complement strand
GAAATATATAATTATAGTTCATTCCATATTTCTTGATACATAAATTTACTTCTCAATAATTCTTAGATGAATTATCAACTTAATAAAATATAGCTTTAATAATTTATTATAATAATATTATTTTATTAATTAAAAAGTATATTTATATTAATTATATATATATATAATGATAGCTAATAATTAATAACTTATTATACCTCACATCTTAATATAAAGAAAATTCCTTATTAACTATACTTACTAAAAATGAAAGCATATAATTCTTTCAGTATATCATTATTTCAAAAACAATTTATTAATATAAAACTCTCAAGCCTTTAACCTATACAAAGAGGTTTCTTGAGCTACTAGTATCAGTAAAGCAACAATTGGAAGAGTTATTGCAGAATTTAATAAAACTGGTACTATTAAAGCTTCAAGACAATCAAGTCAATATCAAAAGAAATCACTAGATGTAAGCTTGATTACTGCAATTTAGAATCTAATTACTGAGGCAAATTAAACTACTCAACTACTATCTCTAAGGAAACTATATCTTAATCTTAGTAAAAAAGGCTTTACTTATCTTCAATAATATTGCATTAATATCTACACAGACTAGGATATCACTATGGAAAGGGGGATCAACATAATATTCTTTATAAAACTTCATAGAATATTATCTACTATCACTATTATCTTTAATAGTAATTTGAAAATATTCAAAATCAGCTTGATAAGGATGTTACTAAGTAGGTCAAGAAGTCATCTATCATGTTTTCATAGATAGGTGACTTCTAGGAATTCATAAAAGGTAGAAATATTTAAAGGATAATTGTTCAAAGAATAAATAACTAAAATAATATTGAATATTTAAGATCTAAATAAAAGAAATATCAAATACTGAAATAAGTAATACATCAAATAAAAATATTAATAAATGAAATAAAGAAAATAATTGTTTCCTTTTTTCAAAATTTTTTGAATCTTATATTAGCTAGCATATACATTAAAATATTATATAAATACCCCCCTCAGTTTGTACTACAATAAAGTCAGTTCTTAAGTACAGTATAATATGACTTGAAATACACATGATTTAAAACATAATATGACTTGAAACACTCTTCATGTTGGGAATGGATTTCCTTATAAATAAATCTTATAAGTTGAAATACAAATGCTATTGAAATACTAATATATTTATTCTAGTTAAAAGTTGATGAGTTGTAATACACTAGATCTATAAACCAGTTTTTGTAGAGAATATGAGGATCTATGCAATATAAAAAGTAAAAGGTGTAAGGGTATAGAGCCCACTGATGTATATTTTAATATAAGATAAATTAAAACAATTACATCATCGTTATCTAAGCTATAATTAATATAGATATTGATATACTATTTCTAATAGTTTTGTAGCATAAATTGATAGAGTATGAATTGACAGTCATGAAAATTAGGGTGCCAAACTGCTGCTGGGGTTACTGAGGTTACTAAAGCTATTACTATCAAGGCTTCAAGGCTATCATTATAGAGGCTACTACTATCAAGATTACCACTATCAAGGCTACTACTATTGAGGCTAGCTTTTAAGGTCTTTTTTTAAAGAAATTCATATATTTATTCAAGTATCTTCTTAAGTTATATAAGGTGTGTATAGTTATAATAAAAAGATATAAGAATGTAAAAATCATACTAAGTCCAAATAATTTAAAGTCAAATTGAGCTTAATAGTTTTATTTATACTATTCAGTAAGATATTTTCTTAAGTAACACATAGTCATATATCTTTACTACTATTGAGGCTATATACTGCTACTAAGGTTACTGCTACCTTTACTTTTACTACCATTACTGAGGCTACTACTATTAAGGTTACTACTATCAAGACTACTACTATCAAGGCTACTGTTATTAAGGCTATATACTATTACTGAGATTACTACTATCTTTACTTTCACTATGCCTCCTCATAAAGACCAAACAAACCTGACCATTGAAGAAAAAGTTAAGATTCTTAATAAACTAAAAAATGCTAGAGTAATATAGTAGAGTGTTGCTAATTATTTTAATATTGAATGTACTGTTGTTGTACAGTATAAAAAGGCAGAAAAGACTCTTTGAGCTGCTATAAAAGCTCAAGCTGAGGTAGGGAGACCAATCAAGCATGTTCATATTCAGACAGAGAAGTGGGCACTTGTAGATGAGGTAATATATTGTTAGTTTAGTATAGTTTGAGCTTGTGAAATAGCAATCTCTAGTCAAATGCTTCAGTTAAAAGCAAAGACATTTTTTGATGCTCTTAGAAAGACAGCCTCAGATAGTACTCTAGAAGAATTTACAGCCTTTACAGGATAGCTTACAGGTTTTAAAACTTGATACAATATTGTAAACTACCAATTTGAAGAAGAAGTAAACTTAGCAGACTCTACTATTATTGCTACTAGCCATGTAGAGTTTTAAAAGTATTTTGAGGACTGGAATTCAGAAAATGTTTTTAACTATAACAAAACTGATCTTTTCTTCTATCTTGTTCTAAATATAATACTTGCAACTGACTCCATTAAAGGTTAAAAGAAAAATAAAGAGCAAATCACTATACTCTTTACTACAAATATAACTAGTTTTATTAAACACCACCCACTTATTATTGGTAAGAAATTTCTATATTATAGCAAGCTATATTATTTTGAATAATATAACTCTAACTAATCTTACTTTTAATAATAAGAAAATCACAATGTCCACAATACTTCCTAAAGAATATAAACTTAGAACTTCTTTCTGTTGACTACTATATAAACTCAAAGGCCTGGATGTATTCTGATATATAGATATTATATCTTTAAAAGTAGAATTTTAAGCTTTCCAAAACCAAGACTAGAATTCTTTTTCTATATAATAATGCTACTAGTCACATTGAAGTTACTCTGAAATGGATTATAGTTAAAGTACTACTAGTAAATATAACAGCATATCTTCAACCTATAGATGCTGGAATTATCTATACATTTAAAACTTACTATTGAAAGCATATTCTTAGTGAATAGATTAATATGCTAAATGTAGATATAAATAATATAAAGTTGTGAATTAATGTGAAGCAAGCAATTGATTATTTAGTTCAGATATAGTATATTTTTATTATCTAAAGATATTTATATATAATTATATACTAATCTTTTATAATTAATTAGGTATGGGAGGATATTGAACTATAGACTATAGTCTACTATTTTCAAAAAATAGGAATCTTTCTTATAACTATTGGAGCTGATCTTGAAAGTTCATCTAACCCTTAAGCTATCTTTCAGAGACATATATAAACCTTAGATGAGCTTGCAGAACTTATTAAGTTAATTTCTCTTAAGACCTCTGATGATTATTTACTCTTGGTAGAGCAATATATTGATTTGAATATAACTGAAATAACTGAGAATGAGCTTACTGATGAGTTAATTGTTAATGAAGTATATTATTTTATATTTATTTTTTATATTAATTATATTATATCTTATACTAATATATCTCTTTAAACTTAAAGATACTTCAAGAGGAGGAACTTCTCTCTCTACTAGAAGAACTAGAGAATATAGACTCAAAGGATGAGGATATAAGGATTATTGGGCTTGAGGATAAGCTGAACTGTCTTATTACAATCAGAGCAATAGTAAAGCAGTTAGATGAAATGGAATCAGTAGATATAAAGTTTTTTACACACTTAAATTCTATATACAAATATTTCATACATAAGTATGTTAGTGCTTGCAAACAGACAAAGCTAGATAGTTTCTTTAGAAAAGATGAGAACAATTAGTATAATTATCTATAATGCTTATAGAATGCTAATACAGTAATAAAGATTATATATATTCTCTAATTCTTAGATCAGACTTATAGTTCTCCTTCCCTAATGAACAATGCATATAAGAGTGATATATATAAAAGCAGCAACAAACACTTGCAGAAGTATAACAAACAATCATGCCTGCTATCAGCTGCCAGAACCAGAGGACTCAAAAGCCTTATCTGACTCAACTGCAGTAAAGAAATACTGCTAGACATTCAACCCTACTCTGACCAAACTATGAACAGATCAAGAACATAGTGGAGAATATAATCATTAACCGATATAATAAACTAATACTACTATATGCTAGAGTAATCTAAGAGGACACTATCGAAATGGTAGAACTTGCAAAAAGAAATATCAACATCTACTAATTTCACAACACCACTGGACAATTCAGAAGTTACTATCAAATGGGATATGCTTTATAGTTAAGACAAGAGAACTGTTAAGAAACAACAGAACAAAAATCCATAAGAATTCTAGAATTAAACCATTGGGAAAGGTATATAGCTAGAAAAATCTTTAAGATATTCTAATATTGGCCTTCTATATTGAAACACCTTGGTAGCCTAAGCCTGCATCAATGGGAACACTTACGAAATGAAGAAGAAGAAACTTTGTTACTCCATTTCTTGGAAAATTACCTAATGGATAACAACTATCTGAAAGAAGAAACCAACACTTCCTTATCAGGATCAGATATAGAAGAAGACATAGGCACTGCTGACATCATAGGTACTGCTGACATCATAGGCACTACTGATATTGTAGGCACCACTGATATCTACAATATAGATTTCATTAATACATTATTTGACTTCTAAATTAGTAACCAATATTTCAAGTAGTAACCTGGGCAGCTACTCATATAGCACCTTAAGAACTTTATATAAATATCTCTCAATTCTTTATTCAATAAACTTCAGTTCAATAGCAGTGCATACTCAAGATCCCTTTAAGAGCTAAAGATCTCACCTCCTTCTACACATATCAAGAGTGCTAGAAAGACTATAAGTCTGAAAATTCATAATTAATATTCTTATAAAGAAATAAAGTACTTTCAATACCTTAGAAATCTTGCGACATACTCAGAGATTCCTAAGTCCAATGCGGATTAGTATCATCAGATGCTTCCTCACAGGCGGTTTAGAGAAAACCCCTCTGACAACTTGGTAGCAGCGGTAACAAAAAACCATTATAATAATCAGAAACATACTACTAATATTTTTACAAAGGCCTAGAATTATCAATTCCTTTTAGACATGACCGACATACTTAGAGTACTACTAAAAATACTATACACATCTCACTTCCAACAGCCAGAGAGGCTATATACACTATAGAATCCTTCAAGTGAACACAATATCAGCAACTGCTATGAAGCACTGATTCAACAACAGTAGCTCGTTTACGAGGCAAAACATACCTTGAACTCTATAATGAACTTTTAGAAGAATTCGAAAACCCTCTTAGAACTGAAGCCTACTTCGAAGCATTTTAAGATTTTCTCTATGAAAATATCAAAGGAGATTGTGATATTGTTTCCATCACATGAGCTGAACACCAATTCACCAACCTCACATCTACTGTATAAGGATATAATAATCACCAAGTCATCAAAGAGTGGATTACCAACTCACCATTTGATTACTTAACATACCAAGATACCATTTACTACCGAATTGCAAACAGATTATTTGAGAAATTAGTAGTAGAAGACCTTATATGATTTGTCGAAACAACACCATTAGGACTAACTATACCTATTACACCACTATCTATTGAGGAACCTATCAACCTTATAACATCTATATTCTGATATACATCCAGACTGAGCAGACCAATATTTAGAGAAGCAACTGACATAAGTGACTTATATGAACCTAACACAACTGTCTATTACAATGCTAATACCACATTTATTAAAGATGCTGATATAACTGTTTAAAGAATTACACTTGAAGCCGACATACTTGAAGAACCAGAAGACCTCAACTCAGAGGAAGAAATAGTTAATCACAAAGCAAGAGAATACATTCAACAAACTAACAGAGGAGAAAACGAACTTCCTACATCACCACTACTCACACCAACTACATTTACCGATATAATAGCTGATGCTGCAATCGCTGCATTAACTGCACAAGTAGCAGCCTTAACTGCACTTGTAGGATAAGTAGCATAACTTAACCAAACAACCAAAGCAGTCAACTTACAATCCTTTGATGGAGAAGTCAAAGAAGTTGCTATATTTATATTAGCCATTGAAGCCAATTACAATGCCAACAGCTAGAACAATGATCAAGTATCAGATGATAGACTCACCAACAATGTCAATCACATACCTAAACAAGTATATACTAAGTCATATACACAGGTCAATAAAATTGCTGGATTTCTCAGAAAATCAGCAGCAATTTGGTGGCAAAATCTGCCTAGAAAACCTTTAACCTGGCAAGATATAACTTTGATAGCAGCTCAAATAGCTGGCATAGCCCAACCAGGATATTCAAATATCCCTGTCCAACAAGGCCTTAGATCCTTACTGATTGACAAATTCCACAGTAGCACACATATCGCTGAAGCAAAGAAATGACTGGCCACAGCAAGATTCAACACCGAAGAAAGCAAAACCTTTAAAGCTTTCACTACAGAAATCGATGCCAATCTCATCATCATTGGAATGCCTTACAATAATGACAATTACATCACTTGTAGTGCATGAGCCGACACATTATTCAAGACCCTTCCACAATAGTTAGAAACTCACATTAAGGAGAGAGGGAGTCTATGTACTCACAAACAATAGTGTTTTGGCATGGTCATCAAATCAGTATGTACAATTCTATCAGCATAACAAACTCGAATAGAAAACAAAAATCATAACTCTGGCTTAAGCAGTAAACCAACTACTGATACTTACTATTAAGGAGGATTTAACCTCTGAGGAGGATTCAAAGGAGGATGAGAAAACTACAACAACAACTTGACATGGTGAAACAATTTCAAGAAAGATGAAAACAAGAACAACTGGAAGAAAACAAAGACTTGCTTCAATTGTGGAAGATGTAAACATATTGCACCTGAATGTAGAAGTACTCACACTATTTCTGGAGAAAAGATCACAAAGAAAGAAGAAATCAAAGGCACAAGCAAAAGCATAACAGTTGAAGAAGAAACAGACTCAAGGGATATTAGCTGACTATACATAATTGAAGAAAAATATGACCAAGGATACTGCAAGTTGAATGAATAAGAACAAATTACCCTTATCAATTAGAACATGGTATAAACAAGATGCTCATTCTGTGATCAATATATCTATTGCACAGAACACATGTACAACTATTCAACAACTTACCTCATACCAGATAAAACCAAAGTAGAAGACTTCCTCATTATTAAAAAGAAAGATTGAAGGATAAAACCACAACCAAAACGCCGACAAATACCACCAATGAATAATAGACCTTACTATAGCAAAAATCTATACCTATATACCAACAACACTGAAGAAATTTATGATATTTTCTAGAGAAGCTATCAATATGTTGGTAAAGGAAAGTTTTGAAGAGACAAAAAAAGATACGAGCAAGGAGTATATTGGGACGAAATTTACTCACAAGATCTTTGGACAGTCCACAACTCATCTACTATTAATGGCAAAGAATGTGACCCAGCCTACAATGGCACTTGGCAAGAATTGGCCGATATTGAAGAAAGAAGATAAGAAGATGAAGAAGAAGAATTAGAAGAATTATCAGAAGATGAATGACTATACATAATATAAGAAACTAATAATAAAACCAACTTTCTAGTTGAAAAGAAACACCTAGATGCTATAGTACCTACTAAAGGAACAACAAACTCTGCAGAATATGACATCCATACAAACAAAGATATACTAATTCTACCAGGATCAATTTTCCTAATCAAGACAGAAATCACCTTAAAGCTACCAACTGGAACTTATATACAAATCTTGGATAAAAGCAGCAAAATCAAAGAAGGAATCTCAATCAAAGCAGGAGTTATTGACACAGACTACACTGGTGAAATTATACTCACAGTTCACAACTTATCAACTCACCACAAATACCGAGTCACCAAAGAAGCTAAGCTAGCACAATTTGTATTCATCAAACTGGATAACTCAGTAACAGCCAAAGTTATAGAATAACTTCCAAAAATGGAACATACTGTAGAAAGATTTGGATTGATAGACAAAAAGAAACCTATACTCACCAAAGATGAATGTTGGTATCTGAAAATGGTATAAGAAATAGTACTATATGGATGCTATCTCCATGGAAACAGAACCTACTGTGCAGATAATACTTGGAAATACTGGAGCTATATTGAAGAAAGTAAGAAATCACAAATCCAACAATTAGCAAAGGAGGAAGAAGAAGCGAAACAAGCATGAAAGACTATAAAACTACCAACCAGAGAAAAGAAAACAGACTGGTCCATCAAAGATACAACAGACATATAGTCTATTGAAGAAACAAAAGTGGAAGATATAGAAGAAAAAGTAGAACACAGAACCTTATCATTACTTAGAAAGAAGATGGAACTTCTTTTCTACAAAGGAACAATGAAGAATGAAACAGTTAATATACTAATTGACAGTGAAGCAACATGTAATTTTATTAGCAAACAGCTAGCTGATCAACTCAAAGTAATCAAGTCACCCTGCGAAGTAGCAATGATTGTAGAAGTCGCTGATGGAGGAACCCAATGAGTCACCCATACTGCTAAGAATCTTTCAATCTCAATCAAATCATATCAGGATACATTGAATTTCGAAATTATAGGTATGCCTAAACTAAGTATAGTATTTGGAAAAAGTTGGCTAGATTAGAAGAACCCTAACATCGACTGGCCAAGCAGAACCATAGAATTTACTTATTGAAACAAGGACATCAAATTGGTCTCCAAATTAAGAAATAGCAAGATCTGACTCTACTCTACCAAAAAATTCTACCAATATCTCGAAAAAGATGATATAGTTTACTGCTGCATTATTATGGAAAAGGATATCACTAAAATAACCACTGAAACTAATATAGATATTAATAGCCTGGATATATCTCTATAACTACTTATCACCAAGTTTGCAAACCAATTCCCTATAAACTTACCAGAAGGACTACCATCAAAATAAAGTATTAATCATCGAATTAACTTAATACCTAGCACAGAACTACCATTTAAGAAAATTTATCAATTATCTAAATCAGAATTATAAGAACTCAAGAAGACTTTAGAAGAATTAATTGAATGAGGATTGATTCAACCTAGCATATTACCTTTTAAAGTACCTATTATATTTGTCAAAAAGAAGGATGGAATCAGAATGTGTATTGACTATTGACAACTCAACAATATAACCATCAAGAACTGATATACATTACCCAACATCATGGAATTATTCGATAGACTTAAAGGAGCAACTATATTCTCAGTTATCGACTTACGATCAAGATATCATCAGATCCGCATTGCCGAAGAAGACATTCCAAAAACAGCATTTAGAACTCAATATGGACTTTATGAATGGAAAGTCATACCTTTTGGACTGATAAATGCATCTGCAACATTTCAAGAATTAATGAATGATATATTCAGACCACTACTCGATGAATTTATAGTTGTCTACATTAATGACATACTGATCTATAGCAAGACAAAAGAAGAATACTTACAACATCTCTGCCAAGTATTAGAAATACTGAGAAAACATCAACTATATGCTAAACTCAGTAAATATAACTTTTTACAAAAAGAAGTTATATATCTTAGATACCGAATTAATGAACAAGGCATTTTAGTTGACCCCGCAAAAATTGAGGCAATCAAGAAATAGGAAAAGCCAACAACAACTAAGGAAATACAATCCTTCTTAGGACTAGTAGAATACTACTGATGGTTTATCAAAAACTATACAGAAATTGTAGCATACCTACATGATCTGACAGTTACAGGCACAAATGTTATTCAAGAATGGAATGAAAACTATGACATAGCCTTTGAAACTTTGAAAGAAAAGTTAACAACTGCACCTGTCCTTAGAAGCCCAGACCAGAACCTACAATTTGTAGTAACTACTGATGCCTTAGATTATGCAATAGAAGCTGTACTTTCATAAGAAGACTAACCTATCATCTATCATTCAAGAAAAATATCATCTGCAGAAAGAAATTACTCTGTTTATGAAAAGGAATTACTTGTAATAATCAATGCAATATAAGCCTGGAGACACTACCTGATAAGCAACAAATTCTTGATCTATACAGATCATGAATCACTCAAATACCTGAACAAACAGCCAACTCTCTCCACCCGACAAGCATAATGGATGGATTATCTCAACAACTACCACTTTAAAATAATTTACAAATCTAGAAAACTTAATGTTGTAGCAGATGCATTATCCCAACAATAATAGGAGGATGAACAAATCAAAGTCATCATCGAAATCATAGATAACTGGATACAAGAAATTCAAGAAGGAGTCCAGATCGACTCTTCATACCATCAAATCTTCATATCAAGATTCTACAAGAACATCATGATATACCCTTAGCAGGCTATTTCGGATTTGATAAAACTTACAAAGCACTTACCAGAAACTTTTACTAGTTGAAAATGTTTACAAGTACCAAGAGTTTTATAGCTTCTTATAATACTTGTCAACATAACAAAACACTTAGACAATTACCTGCTGTATTATTACAACTACTACCTATACCTGCTGAAAAATGGGAATAAATTAGCATAGATTTCATTGTCCAACTACTGAAAACAACATCTAGAAAAGACACAATAACTGTCTTCATTGATTAACTTAGTAAACAAACTTACTTTGTTGCAAGTAAAACAACTGATACTGTACCTGATACAGCAAAAATATTTTTTGACAATATTTTTTGCTTATATAGACTACCATAAATTATTATCTATAACTGAGATTCAAAGTTTATAAGTAACTTTTGGCAATCATTATTCAAAACACTTGGAACAAAAATAACACTATCAACTGCATTTTACCCACAGATTGACAGACAAACAGAATGAATGAACCAAACATTGGAACAAATGCTTAGAACTTATATCAACTATCAACAGAACAATTGGGACGAATACTTAACTGCTGCTGAATTTGCATATAATAATATTCAGCAAAAATCAATGAAACTATTGCCATTCTTCCTAAACTATAGCTATCACCCACTGACACCAGCAACTCTATTACTAGAAAAGGTTGAATCAACAGTACAAGCCATTGATGACTTCACTATATGAATGACCAACCTGCTGACTAATGTATAAGATGCAATTCACAAAGCACAATTACAACAGACAAAATACACAAATGAAAAAAAGTATGAAGAATTATTTGAAATAGATAAAATGATCTTACTGTTCTCAAGATATATCACATTGTAACAATTATCTAATCAACCTTCAAAGAAACTTCAGAATAAGTTTTTCGGACCATTCAAGATTATTGCAAAAATATCAGCTGTTGCTTACAAACTGGAGTTACTACTAACAATGAGGACCCACCCTATATTTCATGTATCATTACTGAAACGTTATATACCAAATAATGACGATCTATTTCCAAACAGACAAGTCATACCACCTATACCAATTTTGGTCAATAACACAGAAGAATTCAAAGTAGAAAAAATTTTAGATCAACAGATCACCAAACAAGGCAACAGATCTATACCGCAATACCTAATCAAGTGGAAGGGATACCCCTTACATGATGTGACATGGGAACTGCTAAGCAATCTGACAAATATGGATGAAGCACTGGAAAAATATTACAAGTCTTTACAGAAATAGTGTGGACACTATTTTTTCAAAAGGGAAAGAGTTGTAAGAGTAATATATATAAAAGCAGTAACAAATACTTGCAAAAGTATAACAAACAATCATATCCACTATCAGCCACCAGAACCAGAGGACTCAAGAGCCTTATCTGACTCAACCATAGTAAAGAAATACTGCTAGACATTCAACTCCACTCTGATCAAACTATGAACAGATCAAGAATATAGTGGAGAATGCAATCATCAACTAACATAATAAACCAATACTACTACATGCTAGAGTAATCCAAGAGGATACTATCAAAATGGTAGAACTTGTAAAAAGAAATATCAACATCTACCAATTTCACAACACTGCCAGACAATTCAGAAGTTACTATCAAATGAGATATGCTTTACAGTTAAGATAAGAGAACTATCAAGAAACAACAGAACAAGAATCCACCAGAATTCTAGGATTAAACCATTGGAAAAGGTGCATAGCTAGAAGAACTATTAAGATACTCCAATATTGGCCTTCTGCATTAAAACACCTTGGTAGCCTAAGCCCACATCAATAAGAATACTTATGAAATAAAGAAGAAGAAACTTTGTTACTCCATCTCTTGGAAAATTACCTAATGGATAACAACCGTCTAGAAGAAGAAATCAATACTTCCTTATCAGGATCAGATACAGAAGAAGACATAGGCACCACTGACATTGTAAGCACTACCGACATCATAGGTACTGCCAACATCATAGGTACCACTGACATCATAGGCACCACCGACATCGTAGGTACTACTGATATTATAGACACTGCCAACATTGTAGGTACCACCAACATCTACAATATAGATTTCATTAACACATTATTTGACTTCTAAATTAGTAACCAATATTCTAAGTAGTAACCTGGGCAGCTACCCATATAGCACCTCGAGAACTTTGTATAAATATCCTTTAATTCTTTATTCAATAAACTTCAGTTCAATAGCAGTGCACACTCAAGATCTCTTTGAGAGCTAAAGATCTCACCCCCTTCTACACACATCAAGAGCATTAGAAAGACTATAAGTCCGAAAATTCATAATTAATATTCTTATAAAGAAACAAAGTACTTTTGATACCTTAGAAACCTTGCGATGTACTCAGAGATTCCTAAGTCCAATGCAGATTAGTATCATCAGATGCTTCCTCACAGGCGGTTTAGAGAAAACCCCCTGACAATGCAGTTGTGCAGTACATCTTGCAATCTGCCCCATTTTATTTTATTTATTTTATTTGTAATTATCAATAAGTTCTATATTTTTGGGTTGACTCTATACCCAACCATTTGTATAAATACCTCCTTTTTTTGCATCAATAAATCTTCAGTTTTTTCAAGAGGAATGACTCAGAGTTCATCCTAGGCTTTTTGAAATATAATACCAAAATGTTGTTTTAGGTTTTTAGTTGTAACACAATAAACTACACTGGTGAGAAATGTGTGTTAAGTCATTGAAACACAACTGAATTGAAACACAAAAAATGCTGGCACCAATGTCGTGTTTCAAATCACGCTTTACTGTACCCAAAACAAGTATCTCAAACAGTAAGATGCATAAGACCTCGGGACGGCAGCGCAGTACGGAGATCTCATTTTGACTCGCCGGCAATGCAGCGTTTTGGTTTATTATTGGGATTTACCAATTACGGACATTGGGGTATTCCTTAGTACGGATCGCCTGCCATTTTTTT
>RBNK01001792.1:0-13413 GCA_003990785.1 Endogone sp. FLAS-F59071 | reverse complement strand
CTTATAAATACCCCGCTCGCAATTATCAATAAAATTCGGACTGCAACAAGCTAGGGAAGCTTACAACAGACAACCCAAGGGATACTGAAGCCTTACTCAAGGAGTAAGCAATTGGATAGTTTCGAGAATTCTAACAGATACACTTTATTCAATCGATCACACTTAATTCTTGCTAGTTAACACCTATATCGACACCCTTCTTAAGATGCTACCACATAAACCGCTAAGACCCCTAAAGCATATTTTCTGCATCTGCTCAACTTCGAGTATTTCACCGTTAATATATTTTAGTCTGTCATACCAGATACTCCAAAATTGCTATACCCTTATATACGTTATAAAGAAAAGGAAAAGTATGAGAATAGATGTCAGCTACACAAACAGCCTTTAATCTGATCAAGGAAGTACTTACCCATGCACCAGTAATGGCAAGGCCAGATCTCATAAAAGTATTCAAGTTATATACAGATACATTATCATTTGGACTTGAAGTAATTTTGGTATAAGATAACAAAGATAGAGAGTATATAATTACTTATGCAGAATGAGCCATCCATGGAGTAGAACCTTTCTATAGAGCTACCCAGTTAGAATATATAGCAGTTGTTTGGGCAGTATAACACTTTTGTCACTTCCTGATTAGAAAGCAGTTCACTCTAATAACAGACCACTCAGCTCTCAAATAGCTCTGAAACAAACCAAACCTGACAGAAATGTATGTATGATAGTTAGCTATACTGCAGGAATATGATTTTACAATGCAATACAGAAAAGGACAAAATTATTAGAATGTGGACACCCTCTCTTGCCTATCTTAATTTATCTGAAACTAATATTCTGAACCAAAAAGAATATATCTACCCAATAAATACTAAACTCTACAATGGATATTTAGATTACCTTAGTAACCTAACCTTTACTGAGATAATGAATGAAAATGATCAATGGCTTATGCAGACAACAGCACTTAACTATTTTATCAAAGATAATATACTTTACCAATGATATAGAGGACAGATATTACTTATAGTTCCTGAATACAAAAAGCAGATAGTATTTCAGATCTCCTACAATTATTAGCTTACAGAACACATGAGCATAGATAATATATATCAGTAATTATCAGAAAAACATTATTAGAAGAACATATATAAAGATATTAGAAAATATATCAGGAGATGTAATACTTGCCAGAAGAAATGCTAAGGAAAGGAAGTTAAGGCCTTATAACTGATTGTACCTAGAGGACTCTTCAAACATATTGGAATAGATATTGTTAGACCACTACTAAGAACACTTAGAGGAAATCAATATATTGTAGTAGCAGTAGATTACCTGACCAAGTACCCTGAAGCAAGAGCCTTGCTCCTTATAGATGCTCTTAATATTACACCCTTTATCTACAAAGATATTATCTGTTGCCACAGGATACCTTATGAGATGACCTTCAATCAGAGAACTAAATTCATTAATGAATTCATATAGATATTAACACAACACTTTAGGATCCGCTAGATAAAAACTACTGTCTACCATCCCTAAGGAAATAGACTTACTAAATGAACAAATCAAACTATCAAGAATATAATTGCTAAAGTAGTACAATCACAAGGAGGAGATTGGGATATGTACCTATCTTCTGCCTTATTTGCACTATGGATAATGAAACAGAAGATAACAAAGATCATCTCTTTTAAGCTTGTTTATAGAAGAAAAGCTCATCAGCTGGTAGACTAAGTAATAACTACCTCAGAACTCAGCCACACCCTCTGGGAAGTGCAAATAAAACACTGTGTGATAAAGAAAATTTGAGAATTATATGATGTCTGAAATAAGGTAAGAGAATTCATTGCCATTACACAAGTTTGTCAAAAGAAGAATTATAATAAGAAATAAAGAGACTGAAAAGTTGAAGATTGGTAATCAGGTCTTACTATACTAGAACATAGTAGAGTCATCATAGTCAGCAAAATTGAACTCAAAATAAGAAGGACCATACTATATTGCAAGTATAAAAGGGATAACATATCAGTTATAAAAAACAACAGAAATAATTCTACCTTACACTGTTTACTGAAACTACTTCAAGAAATACTATGCTCCACTAGAACAACTTTCATGAAGTCTGAGTCAGCCTGATTGAGGTGTACTAATATATAGAATCTCTAGAAGACTTTGAGAAAATAGAAGGATCAACCTTGCAGAAAACCTAATCAATCATATGCAATATTTAAAGGAAACAGCATTTGATGTGAATTAATAAATGGAAGGAGTACTATTGAATTGTATAACTTTGGAAAGAAGAAGTCAAACACATTTGAAACTTGAAAGATAGGGAGATCTGCCAATGAGCCTTTAAAGGAGTACTCTCTACCTATGCCTCTAAGATAGCTGAGTGAATCTATTAGCTTTTCAAGTACAAACCTAATATACTTAACCATTTTTAGTACAGTATATTCCAACTAAATCAGCTTATACAGAATGATATAAAAGAGTTAGAAGAAGAGGTAAAACAATTATAAAGAAATTTCTCTAAGTTAGAACTATATCTTGATATTTAACTTAGAGAAAGGAAGGAGATATAATAGAATATTTTAATGATAATACTAATTTTAATTACAGTCATATGACTGTAGTAATATTATAATTCTCAGTAATATTATGACCCTTAGTATTATTACAAATCTTAATATCATTACAACTTAAAATAGTATTTTAATCTGATATATTATTTTGCTATCCAATTATATTATAACTTGATTTAGTATTTTATTTTACCTTAGCTAATCAATTTGTATTAGGAGTTTTGGGCAGCTACCTATATGGCACTCTCTTTAATTTATATAAATACTCCTCTTGCAATTATTAATAAACTTCAGACTATAACAAATTAAGGAAGTATACAATAGATAACCTAAGAGATACTAAAGCCTTACTTAAGGAGTAAGCAATTTGAGATAGTTTCAAGATTCTAATAGATATATATTTTATTCAATTGATTGTATATATTCTTGCTAGTTAACACTTATATGAACATATTATTGAAGTTTTGATCTTCGAATATGTTTTTGGGGGTAAAGAGTACACTGGCTCATGAAGCCAAATATGTATGTATTTATTAATGTGAATATATGATTGATCGATACAGACAAAGATTATCTAAGCTACAATCGAGTGACGTACTATCGATCATTAATGAGAGAGAGATATAATAAGCTAATAATTTCAACACTCCCCCTGCTTGACATATCTTGATAAAAAAAATAAAATGTTCAACTATACATCATGAATGGTATCTATGAAGTACATTTACTGCAAATAACTATATGTAAAATACTACTTGAGTGATAAGAATGATATGATAAGAGAAATAAAAGTTTTTGAAAGAAAAAAAAGGTTAGTTATGTAAGCCCATTTTTGTGATCAACATTTCAAGTCTGGGTCATGCAAGTGGCTTGGTTAATGCATCAGTAATCATTTTATCTGTTGCCATGTAAATGATATCTATCACCTTTGATTCAACTTTCTCTTGAATAAAGTAGTGCTGAATATCAATATACTTTGATCGAGTATGATTAATTGGGTTTTTGGTGAGGGCAATTACTGATTGGTTGTCTTCAAATAAGGTTGTCATACAATTCTGTAAATATCCTAGCTCATCCAATAGGGTACATAGCTAAATAGCTTCTCTTATCGCATGTGCTAATACCATATATTCTGCTTCAGTTGATAATAGGGCAACGGTTGGTTGGCACTTGCTTGACCAGCTGATGGCTCCCCCTGATAGATTGAAAATATAACCCATAGTTGATTATCATATATTAATGTCTCCTCCCCAGTTGGCATCACTGAAACTAATCAGCTTTAGATTCTGATCACATCCAAGGTACAGCTTATAATTAGCTGTTCCTTTAATATATCTTAATAATTGTTTGAGGGCATGGTAATGTTCTTGCATTGGATTGGCTGAAAATTGACTAATGATGCTAACAGCAGCAGCTAGATCAGATCTCGTCCCAATCATCAGGTATATTATGCTATCAATCATTTATCTGAATAGATTTTGGTCTGCAGATTTTCCCCCTTCAGCTTTGAGTTGAATAGATGGATCAAGGAGTGTACTGATTAGCTTAGCATCCATCATGTTAAACCTTGTAATAATTTGATTGGCAAAGTGACTTTGATCAATTGTGATTGTGTGTGTTTTTCGATTGCGTATGACTCGAATACCCAGAAAATGTTTAATTTCACCACAGTCCATTATATCAAATGTGTTGCTAAGCTTCACCTTGAACTTGTTCATCGTTTCTATAGAATCAGCCAGAATTAGTAGATCATCAATATATATAGTAATAATTATCAGCGATTGATTATCTTGTCTTCTTCTTAGATAAATGCTGTAATCTGATTGTAGTCTTGTAAAATTTGATTGGCTAAGGTAGTTATCAATCTTCTGATTTCACATACGAGGTGATTGTTTTAGTCTATACAATGATTGATTGAGCTTACACACAGCTCTTGGTGACAGCTCTGATTGGTCAATTCCTTCAGGTATCATCATGTAGATCTTCTTATCAAGATCGCTGTTCAGGAATGCAGTTTTTATATTCATTTGGTGAATTTCTAAGTTTAGGGCTGCACTGATCGATAAAAGTGCCCTGATCGATGTGAATTTCGCTATGAGAGCAAATGTTTCATCATAATCAATTCCTTGCTGTTGTGAATATCCCTTGGCTACTAATCTCGCCTTGTACCTGGCAACCAATCTATCAGTGTTGAGCTTCTTTTTAAATACCCATCTATATCTAATTGGCTTGCGTCCCACAGGCACCTCAGATACAATTATCTATGTATCATTATTCTTAAGTGATTTAAGCTCTTGATTGATCACTTCCTGCCAAAGCCTTACATCAGGTAGGGAAATTGCTTCCTTGTAGGTCATTGAGTTATCAGTCAATTCAATTAAATTAGCTTCTGGCATGTGATCTTGCCAAATTTGTAGGGCTTCAGTATCTATCAATTGTTTGATTAGCTTCCAGGTGTTATCATCATCATCATCATAGCCTAGCCATTTTACCAGATATTGCCTTTTTTCATCAATCTTGTGTTCTCCAATAATCGCTTCAATGACATATTCTTGATCTTCTGGGTTGATGATTGTTGGGGATTTTAATATAATAGATTCATCAAATGTGATATTGCGGCTAATCTCTATCTTCCTATTGGTTAGATCCCAGAGCCTGTATGCCTTCTTTTCGTCATGATAGCCAATCATTTTAAGCTTTTTGGATCGGGACGCCAGTTTTGACCTTTTTCCTTTGTGAATATATATATATACATCAGCCTATATAATGCATAAGTTACTGATATCAGGCTTGTAACTGTGCTATAATTCAAATGGTAAAGCACTCTCCTTATTAGCTCGCATTAGCAATCAGTTGTGTAAATATGTAGCACTTGCAGCAAGTTCAGCCCAAAGTTTGTCAGATATGTCGGTAGTGATTTTAATAGCCCGAATCGTCTCTATCAATGTCTAGTTATATCATTTGGCAACACCATTTTGTTGCGGCATGTCTGACATCATCATTTCATGATGAATATCATTTTGATTAAAAATTCATGCATCTCAGTGTTTACATACTCTCCCCCTCTATCGGACCAGAGAATCTTCAGTTTTCAGCCCAATTGCGTTTTAGCAAACACCTTGAATACTTGGAATCGATCAAATGTATCACTTTTGTTATCAATAAAATATGTTGTAATGTAGTGAGTGGTATCATTGATGAATGTTAATATATATTTCGCTCCATTGACTAATGGTGTGGGCATCGGCCCATACAGATCTGAGTGCACCCTTCTGACAGGCTCCATTGATCGATTTTTCATATATCCAAAAGGCTTGCGATGTGATTTCGTGTATTCACACCCAGCACATATTTCAATTTATACAGTCAGCAGCCGCACATCTCCGAGCCCTGTGACAAATTTGTTGATTGATTGCAGAGTATTTCAGCCCAGATGGCTCAGCCGGTGATGCCATAGTGCATAGTCATCAATCTTGGAATCGGTGATGTTTGCTTCTAGCTCTGGTGATGTCAATAAATAAAATAGATCACCATCGGCTTGTCTGATTTTGATTTCCTCATGATCTACACCAATTTTAATTACTGATCCATCACTTTTGAAGGTTATGTCATTTCCGTCACGTGTCAACACCCGCACAGATATTAAATTTCTGGTGATTTCTGATATATATAAAACGTCCCATAATTTCAGCTTGTCGTCGAGCTCAATTGTCCCAATGTGTGTGGTGCATAGCTTCTCATTCTCTGCATATATGACCAAGCTGTCATGCTTAGCCACCGTCTCGAAAATCTCCTATTGGTTGAACATATGTTGCATGGCGCCTGAATCGATAATAGCGCTAATTATTAGATTTGCTTTGGCTCTTGGTTTAGCCTTTTCTTTTTCTGTTTTTACCCAATTGTTGAATTTGTTATATTGGAATATTCTGTGTTCTCCCTCACAGACATAA
Source organism: Endogone sp. FLAS-F59071 (assembly GCA_003990785.1). Classification (NCBI taxonomy): domain Eukaryota; kingdom Fungi; phylum Mucoromycota; class Endogonomycetes; order Endogonales; family Endogonaceae; genus Endogone; species Endogone sp. FLAS-F59071. Next base: position 6,878 of record RBNK01001792.1, on the reverse strand, counting down.
CATTTCTGAGGATATTCCTGAAAATTCCCACCTTGATGGGCTCTGTGATTATGGCCTCGATTGCCTCTGTCATTATGATAACCTCCTCGATTGTTTCCATTGTCATTATTATAGCCTTCTTGATTGCTTCCATTATCATTGTTATAGCCTTGGCCTTGTCTGGCGCTTCTGCCTTGGTTGCCACGACTGCTGCCTCAGTAGCTACCTTGGTAGCCGCCTCGGTCTATCACATGGGCTTCGTTGCACTTCTGCTTACTATCCGGGTCGAACCTGATGTATGCGAGTTATAAAGCCTCCAGCATTGTCGGTATATTCTCCTGCACAAGTATTAATTCCTGGTACCTGGGGCTTAGACTTCGGAGATATTGTGGTATAGCTTCTATATTAGTCATATCTTCGATTTGCACCATAATTCGGTTGAACACATCATTATAATCTTTGATCGATCCCTTTTGCTTTATCAGTGCAAACTTATCATACATTTATAACAATTGTTCTATTGGTGCATATTTTTGCATCATAGCCTCTTTAAGCTCATTCCATGAATCAAATTCTCCCAATGTATTCACATGCCTCCGTAGCTACATTCTAGTGTTGCCTGTAATTTTACTGATCACTGTATTGACTTCCTCTTTTTGTACTAATAGATCGGCACTGGTGATAAATTGCTCTATGGCATCAAAGTAATCAAACAGTCTGGGTATGCCTTCTGACCCATCGAATTTGTTGATTGATCTCAGGTACTCCTTCGCCAGATTATTAGCTTTGTTGATGTTGTTAGTGATGGTAATTGTGTTTGTATTTGTAGCATATTGCCTTCTGTAGCTGCATTCTGATTGGTTGGCATGCTGGGTGATGCATTTGTTTTGTCGATTTTTGCTATCAATTCGCCCAATAGAGTTGCCAGCATGTCTAATTTATCTTCCTGATTTCTGATCATTGTAGTTATCTGTTCCTGTTGATTGAGGCTAAATCCTATATTGCTCTGATGATTGCTATCCAATCCTTTGTCATCATCATCAAGGGGTTGATATCTGTTGTCTGTTTTTGATTTAGATTACAATCTTGTCAATCTTATTGCTGATGACGATGTGTATAGATTATCTATTTTGTTGTGTCACATCATTGAATGCTATGTTGTTACATGTTGTTTATCATATTGCTTTATTACGATGTCATTTGTTGCATTGTTTATTATGTTGTTTGACACATTGTTTACAATGTTAAATAAATGCTTACTGTAATCACAGTTGTAATTGCTATGATTGTATAGATCTCAGGTTGTTGAGCTGCAATTTGAGCAGCTCGGGGCTCATAACCTATTGAAGTTTTGATCTCCAAATATGTTTTTGGGGGTAAAGAGCACACTGGCTCATGAAGCCAAATATGTATATATTTATTAATGCTAATATATGATTAGTTGGTACAGACAAAGATCTTCTAAGCTACGATCGAGTGACATACCATTGATCATTGATAAGAGAGAGATATAATAAGCTAATAATTTCAACACATATAACCTTCTTAAGATGCTACTGTATAAACTGCTAAGACTCCTGAAACTTATTTTCTATACTTGCTCAATTCCAAGTATCTTACCATTAATATATTTTAGTCCATCATACTATTGAAGTCTTCTTCTTCAAAGGTGATGATATTTATCTATATTTGTCCTTGATTTTCTGGTTAAGTAATCTTGTTTCAGTCATATATCTTAAAGCATAGTGTTCTTTTTCTCTACATCTCCTACATACTCTTATATTTGGCTGAGTACAGTCTTTAGATATATACCTATCTTAGTTATATCTGAAGTACCTTGGGTTCTCAATTGAATATGTATTTAATCTAGTTGTAGAGGTTGGATTTGCTATGAATTGTTAAACTAATCATTGTACATTGATTTATTATTTTAGATCTAAGATATATATAGTAATCTTACTTATTTGTTTAATAAGGTTGTTTATAGCTAGATCTTTTTAAGTAGCAGTTCTCCAGTTGACTGTAGCTAGTGTGATAGTAAGTACAACTGCTAGTACTACTTAGAGTTTTTAAAGATTATTTAGCAGTATTTGCTGTATTATATCTTGATCTGGATTTTGTACAGCTTAATACCTCTGTATATAGTTAACTTTTTATATATGATTCAATTTGATTGGGCTGGAGTGTACTTGGATAGCAATTTCTTAATAAAGTCTATTCATGAATAACTGCTCAATAATTAAATCTTAGTTGGTTAGTTAGTATCCTATGAGATCTACTATATGTCAGATTTTTATGTAAAAAAGCAAGAAGACTTTTATTCATTCCTTGATATATTGATGCTAGCTGATCCTTTATGTTTTACTATATATTTATTATATGGTAGGTAGCTTTCAACTATATAATAGCATTAGTGAAGATTACTCTCATTAGGAAACTATTTTCAGTTTGTAGTCTATGACTAGCATCTATGCTTATAGGCTGTTCACAGACTGTTTGCAGGCTGTTCTAGCCAGTTTGTAGTTTATAATATTGTTCTAGTGGAGTTCTAGGGTAGTTTACAGCTGTTTACAGCTGTTTACCAATAATAGTTCATAGTCTATAACTAGTATCTATATTCATAGCTATTTTGTTTATAGCTCTTAGTAAAATAGTTTGCAGCTCTTAGTAAAATAGTTCGTAAATTAATTAACTATTTTTCTGATGCTAGCATTAGCTTCTATATTTACTTCTCCTACTCTTATATTAAATCCTCCACTTGCTGCTATGGTAATTACTATAGTGTTATATATAATCTTGGCAGATTCTTATAGAACTGCTTCTAGGATATTCACTTTTGCAACATTAGTGAACTGTTAGATTATATTATAAATCTGCAAGTCTTTAATGAATTTGATTACTGATTCAGCTAGTATGTAACCAGTGAAGGTTAGTGGTCTTTCTATCATTTTATATATGTTGATTTCTAGTTCATCATCTGATTCCTTGTTAGATGTTTTGTAAAATAACACTTATAGATTATTATTAAAATTAATAGCTGATTCTTCATCTAATAATAACTTATTGTATACTATAAGAGAGGCAATAGATTTTTTTATCTTACTGTAATTGCTGTTAGATAAGTTAGGTGTAATAAATTCTTCTTCTTTGAAGCTGGAGCTGTTTGATGATCTTCTTTATATATATGAAAAAGTGGGGGTATCTGTTGGTAATCTATCTTAAATGATACTGTCTTTTATTATAAATACACTATCATTTCTTAAAGAGGTAGTTTAGTCCTGCTTGAATGAGAATATAAGAGTCAGTCTTTCGATAACTATTCTGCCAGTCAGCACTAAGATATGATAAATATACTAATAATCAGTTATTATATATATATTGAGAATGCTTAGAATGATGGACATAATATCTCTATTTGTGTATTCTTATTAATAGTGTGACAAATATACTAATAACCAGTTGTTTGTTCATTTGTTCGTATGTACTAAGTGAGAATGCTCAGAATTATGGACGCGATATCTCCCTTTGCATATCCTTACTATAGCTTCGTGCTGTGCTCTTCAGGCTTTACTATGACTGATATTGAGATATTCCAAGACTCTGTGCAAACTGATTTATTTAGATAGAAATAGAGGGGTATTTATACAATTCTGAAGGACTAAGAAACAACTAATAAAGACTTCACTACAAGTATGACTCAATAACTGCAAATAATATTTCATTGATAAAAATGAGATCAGTCACTGGTGGTGAGATCGCTTACTAAAAACGACACTAACTAAAAACTGAAGGACACAGAGGGTCATGGTAACTCCAAAAATGGGTGGCAAGTTCTTGCAAATTGAGCAAGTTGCGCATTGATCATCACAATAGCTATATATACTACAACTATTTAGACTTTACTATGACTGATATTGAGATATTCCAAGACTTTGTGCAAACTGATTTATTTAAAGAGAAATAGAAGGAGTATTTATACAAAATTGAAGAGATATAAAAAAGATAGCTTCACTTCAAAAATAATATCTAATTATTATAAATTATATAATACTACTAAAGATGTGATCATACATCTGTAATAGTGTCCTCACAGCTGTAGTAGGTGGCTTACATCTGCAGATGTAGTCACATAATACAAATAATCAAAAGTAAAAGATAACAATAACTAAATTAGGTATAAGGGCAAGATCTCAGAAATTAAATAGGTTCAGAGTCAACCATTATACTATATAACCTTACTATAATTTAGATAAATTGAGTTAGATATTAATAGACAATATTGACTATTACTAGCTAATGCAATTTATCATCTAACTGATGCCCTTATAGATAGTTCCACTCTATAAAATCTAGCAAACTCACAGTATATAATTTATTCTACTCAAGCTAATACAAAATTATACTACTCTAAAATTTTTATAATTTTAAGTATTTTTTTATTTATTATTATTTTTGAAAAATTTATATTCATAATAATATCTTTACTATTATATATATTTTTCAGCTTATAAAAATATTTATTTTGTAGGTAAAAAATATATTACTCAAAGATGTATATTGACAAAATTTTTTTTAAAATTTTTTATAATATATAAATTCATTTTTTTTAAATATAGTCTCAATATATATAAATAAAAGATATTTTTTATTAAAAAAAAAAAAACTAAGTTTATAAGTATAAATAAATCTTATGTATATAATATAATATAATTTATATAAGATAATATTATTCATATAAGATGATTTTATATAAATAACATTATCATATGAATAACATTATCTTACATAATTAATTGTTTTTTCTTTTTCCTTTATCTACCATCAGCTATCAAACCCTGCGTAATATTGCATAATGTATTATACAGAGAGCTTAGCAAAACATTGAGAATGTAAATCACAATTTTCAAATTGAAATCAAGCCACGGTTTCTTCCGCCAGAATTAAACTGGTGATATGCATCGTTGCTATTTAAATCGAACACAATACAAAACGTCAAAATAGTTTCATAAAGCAGATGAGTCTCAATTGTCATGTCACGTAAAGAAGAAACAACAGCAGACTACACACCATCAGCTTTCAATTTTGTCGTCCATATCGCACTCGAACTTCCTGGTAGATCGGACACCGCGAGCTCCGTGACCTCGAGCTATCGTTTGTTACAAGTATTCTTTATTTTTGCAGTAAGTGAAAGGTAGGGACTTTGGGGCCCTTTGATGGATAACAACCTCATGAAAAAACACGCTACTGTAAACTTTTGATAACAAGACCCAATCTTATTATTTTTTTTTTTCTGTGTCATGCAGATAGGATCTTATTTTCAGGGGATCTTATTCTCATTTTTTCAGTGAAAAGAAAGCATCTTTCAACGGGGTCTTATTATCATGGGATCTTATTTTTACAGTGTCTTATTATTGGAAGTTTATGGTAAATGGTTGGTATTTTTTTAATTAATTATATTTGCGCAAGAATAATGCTGAAATTATCAATGCTGCGCTTGCTTGATGTACATAATGCCGATGCGGATGTTTGAAGTGTTAAATGTTTTCATAGTTCGACACCAGTCTGAGAATTCTATAACTTGTAGCACTGTTAGGAAACCCCTTTACAGAAATCCAAAAATCTTGCCTCTTACACAAATTTCATTCTATCTTGTGCATTCAACAAGCATGACCGATTAAACAACAGTGGCATAAGCCTGAAGGATGATATCGCATCTATTCGCACCGACCTAAACTTCCACGATTTTTCAATGTAAAAGGTCCTTATATCTCATCCCCATCTTCTGCATCAACAATCAAGATCACTTTCAACAAAATAACACACATCTTCAACTATCATATTGAAATTCATATTGGGAATTTCTTTAAACCTATTGCCACTTCTACGGTTTCTGCATTTACAATCTTGCAAACCCTATAGTCGTCAAGTATCTCAACGGTGATAGCCCTGGGACTTAATGCATGTTGCAGCTTTTCCGATACAAATTGCAACCCAGCGGGTCAACAGGATTCAAAGGCCCTATCACGTTGCCATCCCCTTTACTCGTCTTCAACTCTTACGACGATCTTGCCGATGCTCTGATTACTCTCCAGGTACCGGTGTGCGTCCTGAATCTCAGACCACCCATATTCGCGATCGATGACAATTCGCAAGCCGTTGTGGCCCGCTTGCGAGAAGTGCGCTTGGATCACGTTCTGTTCAAAAGCGGCACGCAGGGAGACAAGATAGTCAAGAGAGCGTGAGCGGAGGCCGGAACCTTCAAGCTGAATTTGAAAATAAAAAATGCCAGTTATATTAGGATTGAAAGGCGTTAAAAGAATCTGGAGATACAAGATACAGTGAAAGTGAATCATTAAGACAAAAGAACTCACTTTTATTCGCTTCATGAGAAGGACGCTCAGGTCAAAATTCTCGACCACCGATCCTGTCCGCAAGCACGATCAAAGTGTAAATAAATAATGAGTAGGCCAATTAGCAAAGGCAGATTAAGCAACCAAATCTCTCCGCCGTCTTAACCAGCGCCACTCACCGCTTAGGAATGACAAGAATACAATCCGCCCGTCCCTGGCGATGCATGCCAGGTTCTTCTCAAAGTAGTCCTTGCCTATAAAGTCGACAATCAAGTCAACACCTTTACCATCCGTGAGCTCAAGAATCTATAGAGAGGAGGGAGAGTAGGATTAGGTAATTGGATTGTTGTAGGAGGGAAGTGTGTAAGGTATCTAACCTTCTCCTTCCAGTCGGTGGTTTTATAGTTGAACGCGGTCGTGGCGCCGAGCTCCTCGGCCAGCTGGACCTTGTTATCAGATCCTGCAGTAGCGAAGATATGATTGCTATTATATAGGAGATCATTTAATCAAACATACTTTAGTTTTTTAAGTCGGATTTTCTGGGGGGGG
>RBNK01001791.1:0-13422 GCA_003990785.1 Endogone sp. FLAS-F59071 | reverse complement strand
TTTTTTGTTTTTGGGAGTCGGGATCCGATCGAGTTATAAAAAAAGACATCCGTTCCCTCCGCGAGCTCGCTCTCTGCTCATCCCCCCCACGCCATCCCGTTGCTGGCTATAACAAGTCGCCACCATCTTTTTTTCGACAGTCCCATCTTTCTTTCTTTTAGAACAAGGCCCCTTTCTTTGACGCCCAATGAAAATGCACCTCGTAAGGCTCATGTCGAAATGAATAATCTGGCTTGATGTCTTGGGGCGCTGTTAAAATCCCGCCGAGAAGTTTACTTTGCATGGATTTTTTTTGGGTAAATATTTGTCAGTTATCAAGAAGAAAATCCGATAGCTAAAGAAAGCATGTGAAAGAATAAAAAAAAAAAAAAAAAAAAAAAAAAAAAAAAAAAAAAAAAAAAAAAAAAAAAAAAAAAAAAAAAAAAAGGCGTCCGTGCATATATGGCTGCATCTCTCCAGAAACAGAAAACGTGCTTTAGGTCGTCCGCCAAATAGGGAATCTAAGCTTTCGAACAAATCGGAATCCGATATTGTGATTAAAATCAACCACTACCAAGGTTTTTTTTTTTTTTTTTTTTTTTTTTTTTTTTAATCAGTCATCAAAAATCCTGCACAAAGAAATTAAACACCCAACCCAAAATAACTCGAACAACCTAATCCAAACTCTCTCTCTTCCCGTGTTCGGGTATTAAAATGATGTGTAGATAACAAAATTAAAATGTCTTGGCAGCATTGCTTGGTTGACTACATAAAGAAATATCAAAAACAAGGGCACTACTAATACCTTTTTATTCAAAAGTAAAAAAATAAAAAATAAAAAATAAAATAATAATCAATTTGAAAGAAATAGAGTTATCATAAAATTACGAGTGAAAGAGTACTCGAGTGTCATACAATTTTCTACATGCAGTCAGACAAACAGACAAACCAAATGCATGCTCACCTGAACAAAAATATCTATATAGATCACCACAAGTGTAAAGTACTTTTGAACTCTGGGTTCAGGTATATATATATATATATATATATATGTAGAAAATTACTTTAGACACCTCGCCATATCCCACATCCATCTACCATTCTCTCCACATACGCTGATAAAAAAAAAAAAAAAGGTAGTGGTCGCCAAAGTTCGCCGGATTTTCTTCTTAAAAAAACGTACTCCTATCCCAATTCCTTATCAAACGTGGTAACCGCACAATAGCTTTCATCCATATTTGATAGCCCTGTGTTGTGTGTGGGTCTTTATCCCGGGAGGGTGGAGGGAAAGAATATTCGCATGGACACACACGCCTTAACACAATTGATCTGACAATAGGGCGGGCGAGACAATGAAGAGTTTTTTTTTTTTTTTTTTTTTTTTTTTTTTTTTTGTGGGGGATTTAATTGACGATTTTAATTGCAAATAAAATAAAAAGGCAAACGAATAACTCGAGACTCCAATACTGGAATTGTTGAGCTTCAAACTTTGGTATATTATTTTATTTTATTTTCTTCATTTATTTTTCATACAAATCTTTTTCGTCAAGCAGAAAAAAAACTGGAATGGCTTTATTCTTTTTCATTTTGTGAGAGTATTGGATATATATTTTGTTGTACTACTCCTCCAAGCAACACCAAGCTTACTCTAATTCCACATATAAAATCACTCACACTAAAAAAAAAAAAAAAAAAAAGCCATCTCTTCTCGCCTTTGTATATCTATCTAATCTACCGCTCTAAGCTCGGTTAGGAGGGGGTGTCGTACAAGGTGCGATGCAGTGCGGCATAATTCTCAGGGTCAATTGCCTAATTGCGCTGACCATGTGGCTTGGCTGCAGGATTGAAAAATATACGGATTATGAAAAATATACGAAAATAAAAAAATGAATCCAAGCTACATTGATTTGACAGGGTTCGATCTTTTTTTTCTCGACACATTGTCGTATGGTGCGAGTGAAATCGTTGAACGTGCACTACGCTCCCTTGCAATTCACAAAGGTGATTTTAGGTCAAAGTGGAACTCGGCTTTGTGGTGGGGATGGGAGGGAGGATCAAGAGGACAAACAAGGTAAATCGCTTTGGTCATTCCGGCTTGTCGGAAAGTCAAGACTATGCAACTCAAAACTGTGTAACGCGGGACGAATGGATTGAGACGGATCGGGAGCGTCAACTGCAAACAATGAAGAGAAGGTGAAAAAAGGATCCAAACATCATATTACTTGCTCGGGGATGATGAAAGGGGACGTTGCCATTGTCGATAAAGATGTGCTTTCAAATTGCGGGAACGTAATTACACATTTCGTTCACCTTAAATGGATCCAACAATGAATTCACAGCATTTGGACCTTATGAAAAGACAAAGACGGGATTTTCGGTTTGCGGCGCACAGGCAAGGCCGATAACGGGGAGACGTAGGGGCAATACTGATCTTACAAAATAAGCACCCTTAAGCTATTCTCTCGAGTATAAAAAGTCCACGCCGTCTGCTGGGCAAAAACGTCTGACACACATTACACGCATATCGCCTTTCCTCAACCATGTACGGACTCAAACTAGCACTCTTCATCGCCTTTGCTATTTTTGGCTCCTACTGCCAAGTTCACGCGTCCCAACTGCCGACAGGGGTCACGAATATTACATTCCTTCCCCCGGTCTACCGTGTCCCTATCCCATATGACGAGGATTATGTAATATTGGAGAGCCTTCCTTCGGAGGTTACGTATCATGGAGGGTATGTCATGACGGGAAATGTGAATCTGTTCGCCGTCTTTTACGGAAACTGGTAAGTTGGATCTATGCGCAAGCCTTTCGCTGCGATCCCGGTTATCACTCACGCAATGTTATAATCATTTCCCATACCACAGGTCCAGTAGCAACAAGAACCTTATTACCGACTTTCTGAGCCAATTCTCTTCCACTCCAACCTTCGGGGTCCTCAAATCATACTACGGTATTACCGCCAATAGAAAGCATCACATTGACGGCCCCGTCACCCTTCTCAACGTTACAGTCGACCAATACTCCCAAGGCCACATCCTTACCACCGACCTCCTTTCCACCCTCATCCACAATCATCTCGGCGCCCTCGGCCCCAATAATATCTACTTCTTCTTTCCCTCCGCCGACGTCATACTCACTAACGACTTTTGCACCGCTTACTGCTCTTACTTTATGGGTGTCACTGCCAATGTCAGCGGCAAGTTCGAACGGATCGCCGAGGCCGCCGTGGTGCCGAACCCCTTCCGCTGCATGCCAGCTTGCGCAAAAGAACCCAACCTGATTGTCTCACCAAACGGACAACCAAGTGTCGATGCCATGATCGCGGAGATTGCTGCACTCCTGGCATCCATCTTCACGGATCCGAACCCCAGCATCAGGAGCGGGTGGTCCGACGATCAAGGTTTCGCCGCCGGGTACAAGTGCGATGGCAACACGGGGCCTTTGATGACGTTGAATGACGGGGCAAAGTGGAACACCCAAATTGGGAATAAGAAATACTTGCTGTTCGAGACTTGGGATATCAAAGGGCAGCAGTGTCGGCTTTGAATAATGAGCAGCGGTTTATTGAAATAAGCACTGGATTTACAGGCCGTTTTTGCACTATATCGCTAATGTATGGCGCGCACTGAAACAACAAGGGATTCGAAAATAGATGTTTCCAATAACATAATTATATACAATAAATCAATAAATTTGGGGAATTGTTCAATTTAAATTTATCACGTGATTCTCTTTTGCCTGATGGCGAAATACAAATATCACACTGTCGACTCTAGATAAATATCACACTAAGTTGGTACACCCGCAACTTCCAGAACAGTGGTCTATATAATGCAATGCGATGGATGTAAGCACTGGCAAAAGAGAATAACGTGATAAATTGGGTCTACTATTTTTAAAGAGCAATTAAAATAAATATTTTCTGACTGGAGGTTGATAACTGGAGTGCGGTAATCGAGTCATTTCGTAGCCTGGCCTCGATGAAGAGATCGCGAAAGGAGAAGCCCCGGAAAACAAGATCATTGACTGGTTCCAGAATAAGACCAAATGGCTGCTTCTTTTGATCAAGGCTGATGATACGATGTCTCAAGATGTGTTTAAACTTTTGCCTTGCATATGAGGCGATATTATCCTGACAACGAGTTTTCGAGAATGGCAACGGTTATTTCTGTCGACAAAATGAAACAAGAAGTACTCTTTTCGGTGTTTCGTCAATGGATCCGATTGAACAGGATAGTCAAAAATTATATTAAACTCGACTTCATTCCACTTGCTATCGATCTCGCACGAGCTTATATCGAAAACACGCCGACCTCATTCGGAGAGTATCTGAATTTGTTTAAGGATATGAATGAGCGCGCTGAATTATTTAAGTACAGCAACAATGACAACTTGAGCCAATATAAACACACTGTCATAACAGTCTGGCAGCTTTCCTTGGAACGAGTTCGAGTTGAAAATCCAGTTACAGTGCAAAACTTCCAGGCCTGTACATTTCTTCAACCGGAAAATATTTCCCTATTCTGGAGCTTAATTTGCCTTTTTTTGACCCATCAACGGAACAGAGCAGAAAACAATCTTGGAAAGCTGTTCAAGAAGCTGTTGCAGTGCTTATCAAGTTTTCCTTTGTGACGAGAACACATCTGGAAGTCGAGGATGGCATTGAGAACTTAGTGAATGATCTGCTGACAATATGCACCGTCTTGTTCAAAAAGTCATTTACAAAGCAATGGGTGGCGAACAGAGACTACATTGGGCTTACAATCTTTCCATGGTGCTTAACAAAGATACCCAGTATGATGACTCTGACATATATGCTCCTCGCACTTGAATTATCACTATCTTTCCTATATACGCCAATTCGTTAAAATGCTCGATAACCTCAGCCAGAAACGGTTCATATCTCAAGACCTCAGCGAGTTGCTAGACGAAGTAATTTGGTACCTTTTCCAACACGGCAGATATTCTGGCATCGAAGAACTCGTGCAATTCTCCAGGCTCGTTTCAGAGGCGACGTATGGCGAAGAGGATGAGCGCATCGTAAACTCATTGATCAATCATGCGGAGCTCCACCGACAACTTGGCAAGTACGTTGAGGCTGAGCCGCTGTTAGAGAAGGCAAATAGATCAGAGCACCCGCACACTGCAGACTCGATTTGGCTATTCTCTACGACATCTGGGGCAAGTACGACGAGGCAGAGTCATTGCTTAAATGGGCGCTTGCAATGCATGAAAAGATATTTGTTTTGGAACATATAAAAACTGTAGACGTTAGGAATAGGTTGTCATCTGTCCAGTTACAAATGTTACGAGGTATTTTAGACTACGTCGGAAAGGCTTATTAAGATGAAGATTACGTTGGCAAATATTGAGAAAGTTAGGAGGTTCTTGAAGGATAAACGTATTTTTATTTATTTATTTTTACGTCTCTGATTAAATATTTATTTACCAACTGAATATAATATTTCTAAGCTGAAAAATATTTTAGATTCATAACTATAAATACCAATTTCCGTTTTTTTTTTTTTCTTTCTTTCTTTTCTTTACTTTCCCAACTTACCGTTCGCTACACTACATCGAAGGACGAATTGGGTACCTTACATTGTCTGGTTTGAGCAAGTAATGGTGTGAGGGATCGGTTTGCGCGAGGTGGGGAGCACACACTTTTTTTTTTTTTTTTTTTTTTTTTTTTCCGTGATAGTGACCAAAGACTAAATTAGATAAAATGTCTATGGAAAAGGAAAAATAACGAAAAAATGTAAAAGCAATGGTTACTCCCAGAATTAAAGATAACTCGACAAACCTTTAGAGATTAGGCGAGTGTGGAACTAGCTCTTATGTCCTTGTTCTTTGGTGCACTGTCACGTCGTCGTCGTCCTCTTAAACGACTGTAAGATGATACAAAGGGGTACGATTCGATAAAACTTTCAAACTAAACATTAATCAAAGCTCCACAGGTTACAAACAATAAATATTTCATCCCACCACTAGTCAGCGCGAGGGCCGCCTATCCAATATTCATACAATCTCACTCCCCACCACCTACCCAAATCTTAAAAAAGATACCACCCAATATCCCCTCTCCCCCCCGGCCTCCTGAGGGCGCTGCAAAGCGTTTTTCCATTGACGCCTTCAGATGGACAATGACCGCTCCAATGATTTATGGCCGTTGTTATCTTGTCGGCATTCTGGTAGAGTTGGATACCGGCTATTGAGGAATAACCGTGGTAGGGTAGGGTTTGATAACAGAACGAAACACAATTAGCCACTCACAGCATTGCTCCATCAGTAAAAGGTAATGATCTCTTGTCACCTTATTTAGGCTACAATCATTATTACTCGCCGCTCATGGAGTGGTACATACCGAGATTATAAATGACGTGGTGCTTTGACACTGGGAGATCTATTGAACCGTTTCGGTGAAATGGCTTTCCCGTCAACCTTCAAACCCGTGGACTCATTCGATGCCATTTGGCATTCTGTACACTGAAAGAGAATACCAAGTCACTTTGTCTGATACGAAACATTTGCGTGACGTCACCGATATGTAAAAACGACATTGCGATACGTAATCGACGATTGTAAAACTCAAAGGCACTGACGCAAGCAAGGGAATCTCGATTTTTCAGCAATATATTATGTAGGATTTACATACCTTTTCAGAAATAATACTTGTAAACTGCATCGTCATACAGTATGCCAAGTATCGACTGTTAGGAGGATAGTTTACGAAACTGTTTTTTTTTTTTTTTTTTTTTTTTTTTTTTTCCGTTTACCGTCAAAGAATGAGTTTTCATAGGGAAGATCCGCGCATATCTCTACACGCATGGTCAAGTTGTGAAATAATTTGACAAAGAACTTGGTCCTTTCTTTGCTTAAAGTCCATAATTAATTAAAAAAAAAAAAAAAAAAAAAAAAAAAAAAAAAAAAAAAAAAAAAAAAAAAAAAAAAAAAAAAAAAAAAAAAAAAAAAAAAGCGGCCGGATAGAGTTGCTCCGTTGCGTCGGACAAAAAGGTTTCCTTTGCGCATTTTATTAAACCAAAAAGTTACTGTATTAAGCCTTGATAGCGCTACACACGTTCAAAGTGGGTACAGATTTGGGGAGAATATAGAATTAGGTTTTTTTTTTTTTTTTTTTTTTTAATTTTTAAAAGGGCGGCGCGCAGCCGCAGCCGCGCAGGTTTCTTGTATTTCCCGGAAAGGGGTGTTGCCAGCCAATCAGTGCGGTAGTTTGCGGGTGGCGAATGGTTCTTTGGAATGTCGTGGAAAACGGGCCCCGAGTAAAGACTGATCAAAGATTTTCCCTCTTTTTTTTTTTTTTTTTTCTGGAGAGTTCGAGCCATTCCATTGGCCGCTTTGCCCATCATTTATATCCGAAGCCAGACCTTTTAGCAACACCTTTTCGTACCTGCCCAATCGACCACCACCTTCTTCGACTCCAAACTCCCCTCTTTTCTTCTTCTCTTGCCGAAACTCCCAAAAACAAATATCCATCATGGTTCGCGACACAAAACTATACGATGCCCTCGAGGTGTCTCCGGATTGCTCTGAAGCCGACCTCAAGAAAGCTTACAGGAAACTTGCTCTCAAGTACCATCCCGACAAGGTTAGTACCCCACTATAAAAAAAAAAAAAAAATTCGGTCATATGTCATGGGAGGATGGGAGGAGGACAACCATGACAGGGTATCTCATGAGGAGTACACAGAGGCGACAAGGGTAAAAGATACTTACAGAGGGCATGGAATAGATGGGAATGCGCAGATTGTGACTGGGTTCGGAAAGCTTATCAAAGAAAATAAACAACGAACACGGAAGCCTTATCGGGATGCAAGAGAGTAAGGAGCGTAATGGCGACAACTATACCGCGAAATGGCCATACCTCCATGCGATGGACATAATAATGCAATGGAGAGACACACACCACTATCGTCATCTCTGGGTTTTTTGGTTTTTTTTTTTTTTTTTTTTTAGTTTAGCGTACGCTGACGCTGTTATGTACGATATACCATCACTCTTGAACAGAATCCCGACGCTGGTGATAAATTTAAAGAAATCTCTCACGCGTACGAAGTTCTCTCCGACTCCAACAAACGTTCTATGTACGACCAATACGGCGAGGAAGGTATGAATAGCGAGGGTGGCGGTGGTGGCCTCTCTCCTGAGGACCTTTTCTCCCATCTTTTTGGTGGCTTCGGTGGTCGGCAGCGCGCTGGACAGTCGTCAGGCCCGCGAAAAGGCAAGGACATCGCCCATCCCCTTAAAGTCAGTCTTGAGGACTTTTACATGGGGAAAACGACCAAGCTCGCCCTTCAGAAGCACGTCATTTGTGCCAAATGTGAGGGTCGCGGTGGCAAGGAGGGCGCCGTTCAGCCTTGTAAGACTTGCAATGGGTCTGGCGTCAAGGTCTCGCTCAGGCAAATTGGTCCCATGGTTCAGCAGATCCAGCAGCCCTGCCCGGACTGCCGCGGTGAAGGCCAGATCATCAAAGACAAGGATAGGTGCAAGCAGTGCAACGGCAAGAAAATTATTTCGGAAAGGAAGGTGCTGGAAGTGTTCATCGATAAGGGTATGAAGGACGGCCAGAAGATCACCTTCTCAGGTGAGGGCGACCAATTCCCAGGTATCATCCCGGGCGACATTATCATCGTGCTAGAGGAGAAGCCGCATTCGAGATTCAAGCGGAGGGTAGATGACCTGTTCTATGAGGCTAAGATTGACCTGTTGACGGCCTTGGCGGGCGGCCAATTCAGCATTCAACATCTGGACGAAAAAGTGTTGCTCGTGAACATTTTGCCGGGAGAAGTGATTAAACCTGGTACGCTTTTTATTATTATTATCATTACTATTACAGTTTCGTGTTGTCAAAAGAAAAAAAAAAAAATTGTGAATGTGCATACGCATCGCACAAAATTATGTGACTTGGGGGAAAACACGTCCTTCCCCTTTGTTGGCATACGTATTCATCGTCAGCTACTGACGCCACTTCCGCTTCACCTCATCCCCAATCAATAGGAGAGATGAAAGCTATTCTCGGCGAAGGTATGCCTACCTATCGCCACCACGATTTTGGTAATCTGTACATTAAGTTCGAGATCGAGTTCCCCAACTCTAATTGGACCGACCAAGAGAAGATTGCGCAACTCGAGACCATCCTTCCGCCGCGGCAGCCTCTGCCGCCTATCAAGGACGTGACGGTCGAGGAAGTTACTCTCAGCATCCTCGACGCGAGCCAGCAGAACAGGATGCATCACGGCGCACAAGGAGCCATGGACGAGGATGAGGAGCAGTCTGGACAAGCAGGAATGCAATGCGCACAGCAATAAAATGGGCCAAGGAGATGGAAGGGATGGGTGGTTTGGGTGGACTAGGGTGGCGCGGGTGGCGTGGGTGGCGCGTGCAGCAATGATTAATGATGTAGCGTATCATGTATATTTCGGGAAATTGGGCTCTTTTCATGATGCAATCGTACGTGAACGCGAGTGTGGCACGCTTCATGGCCACTCACGTGTTTACTGTACTGTAACAGTTTATAGTTTTTTTTTTTTGGTTTTTTTTTTCGTCTCTTTTTGCATCTTATATTCTTTCCTCCTATATCAATTCTAGGCTGGGCTTTTTCTTTTCCTTTATTTGTTTTCTCACGGGCTACATCTAGATCATCTCCTGGACATATCATATAGATGGAATCGGACTTTGTCTCGTAGGATTCTCTCTCTTTTTTTTTTTTTTTTGGCTTTGGATTCCGCTAGGCTTTGGGGTTAAGGTTTTTGTTTTTCTTTTTTTTTTTTTTTCGGCTGTGGATTCCGCTAGGCTTTGGTGTAAAGGTTTTTGTTTTGCTTTTTTTTTTTGATGGACCTGGCTTTTCATGTTGCTTGGACGATGTTTCAGCCATAAATGTCGGGTAGAATAGTCGATGTGGATGTGGACAAAAGACTTTTAAAATAAAATAAAGCAGGTCTTACCCCAATATGGTTGGAAGGTTACTTACCTCAGCCAAGGGGATTTTTTACTACTGGAAAGTCGCGCATCAAATGTGTAGAGTGCGCTGAACGTGTCAAGTGGTCGGATGAGAAGTTTAAAAAACTAAATCACGTCTCAAACGAAAGCGATAAGAGTCACAACAACGCGCCCGTGCTGACGTAGACATGGATCATTTATTCAAGGGGATATATGTAGACAGACGATACCTTGACACCATAACGAGTCGTATGAATTTATGCTGAGGCGTTCTCTCTTATCCCCAAGTAGGTTACTGAATGATTGGATGACGGCACAAAAACACCTGAGCATCGCAAAAGGACAAGAAAAAAGAAAAAGAAACCTTATATGCACACGGGCTAATTGGAATTTTCGACGGCTGTCGTAATCAACAGTCGCGCGCCAAAGGGACGTCCTTACGACGAACATGTGTAACACCCCATGATGTCATATTGAACCTTTCTAAACTCTTTTTTTGCGTACCGGCACCTTTGTTTGTTGCGCGAAAAAATAAACTGTACAATGGGTTTCCATATATCGGGGATTTTTTTTTTTTTTTTGACGTGGTTGACAACGTGCGGGAGGTGTGACATGACGTAGGAGCGATGAATGTGGGAGCTGAATATTGGGGTTTTTCTTGTTTTAGTTAAAGCGGGGGTAAAATAAAGTAAAAAAAAGGTTGTTGACTGATCGTCGTCGACGTCGACGGGTATGAAGAGATTAGGAGGATAGATCGTTTTTTTTTTTTTTTTTTTTTTTTTTTTTTTTCTTTTTTGTGTCATATTGTTATCACACTGATTACCAATCCCACAAAACAAGTCATTGAATAAGTAAATACTGAGCGTCATTGCCGCCCTACTGTCAATCTTTGTTTGTCATGAATGGGAAACCCATCCGTCATTTTTTTCCAACCAACTTTTTATGCGGAGGTTTTTTTTTTTTTTTTATAGACAGGAAGAGAAGGTGGCATTTGCGTCGGTGGAGTCAGTGGGTTTACCTTTTAGGTTGTTTTTACATACACACAATAAAGGTCCTTTTCTTTGTAGATCTTGATAATCCCATCGGAAATTGGCGGGAACTGCGTGTGCGGATCGGTGCACGGTTGGACGTCCATGACCTAAAACCCGGGATTACGAGCCTTAATAGGGGGGTTCTATTCTATTGTTTCGTTTTTTTGGTTAAAGCCAAAAAAAAAAAAAAAAAAAAAAAAAAAAAAAAAAAAAAAAAAAAGTTCGTTATGTTTGTGTTCTTCATATAATTTCGAGGGGGAGGAAGGGCTTGCGAGGCGGCACGATTACAAAAACCCTAGTGTTACACATAATCTCGTAGGTTTGCCGTATTTCCGTTCATCTCCCATTTAATGTTTTTTTACCTTATTATCATTTTGCAGTCCCCTTCCCACCGACTTGTTCAAATGCGGATTGTCGGATCCTTGGATCTCGCACAAGGTGTCGGATCTCACCCAAGGTTTCCGATATACTTTATTTTTTTGAAACAAATATGGCTATTCCCGATTTCACAGGGTTTCATTCACATTCCGTAGGCGCACCTCACTTGTCAGTTGATTGACACTTTTACTATTCGAATGGTGTGGTTGTTGTGCAATTTTGTTGAGAAAAGGAAGATGGATCGAGACCACCCACATATATGGGTTAGGTGCATGCGGAAACAGATGGGTAATAATATCACATTGTGTTGCAAGAGTGCTGAAATTTCCGAATTCTCATCGCACCGGGATCAATCAATGGCGGCTTCATCGGTTCAACAAGACGCGGTACCCGCTGTGGCCTCTCCTAAGCAGGTCAGATCGACGCACATCCACTGGCAATAGCGTAAGGCTGCGCACGTTTGAGCCGGGCGTACACAGATCCAATGATCCACAGTGTATTTGGCTAGCAAGCCAGCGTGACCCTGACACAACAAAGCGGCTCCCCGCACGTGGCCCGATAACCTCGTCGACCTACGGGCCCCACGTCAGGGAACCGTCATTTGCCGTCTTGCTTATTTCTCTGATGTTGGGAGTGGTGTTGCACACTTGCCCTCCTTAGGCCAAAGCCAAAAAGTTCAGGGCGCGCTAACCCTAGGGCGCGGTTACACAAACGAAATTACAGCAAGGCCCCAAGCGCACCCAAGGCCGTGGGCTGCAGGTCCGTTTCTGGATATGACACGATTGCTCGAACCTGAACTATCCCCTCTGCGGACGTCGCCGCGAGGCGTCATACCACTGTATCGGCAAGCTCGGCAAGCCCGCCTAGTCCGTGGAACCGTGCTTACGCCATGCAACCTTGAACCGTCGAAATAGATATAAACCCTCCTGTATTTCTTCCATTCTAGTAAGCAACCCTATCAAAGGTTCACTCTGTCCGTTCTTTCCGTTGTCTCTCAAAATAACTCGGACACTTTTTACCATACAATACCCATCGGTGCTAACAACTGCACCCCTAAAGCATTCCCTCAAGCCGATCAACTGATCCCCACCCCTCGAACCTCTAAAACCGTCTCTTCCTCCGCCAACCTACTCCAACCGAAATGGCCAACGTCACCTTCTACTGTGAGATCTGCAAGGTCTGGTGCTGTGTCCCCATCAGCAACGGCATCGACACTGAAGATTCTGCGCGCTCATTCCATCTGCAGCTCGCGCACGCTGACCATTAAGTGAGAGCAACAACAAATTCTACCAAGCGGTACCGCGCGCCATTCATTTGTATATAGTCCATGGACAATCTCGGGAGGACGCTCCTAAAAAAAAAAAACTATGGTGTGCATTCGTTTATCGCTGGATCGATAAAGGAATGCCGCGACTTTGGTTTCTTGTATATTCTTTATTATAGTTGTTCGACTACTCTTTGTATTTATTCATTCTTTCCCTATCTGCGCATTGTACATGTACATATGATCTTTTCTTCTTGCCCTTTTTCTTATATACTCGGATTTTTGTAAATGTATGGCTTTCTTTGTTTTCCCCCTATACTCACACGATTACGTTGGTTGATACATTGGATAGGAATGGTAGTTAAGGCTGTTTTATGGTTTCTCTTCTCGGACCTCCGGGACGATCTCAATGTACATACACGTTAACAACAAGGTGAATGTAAATATGACCATATACCGGCTCATAGCCCGGTTAAATAACTCGTTACCTAAATCCTCTCTGACAGATTTACCCACCGAGCCTCTGCACCCTTAATGTTTTGAACTCCCAGCTCCGGATCAAGGAAATCGACATGTTTCAAAATGGATATTTAATTAGTCATATGTGAGACAACACTGTTTAAAAGATAAAAGAAATAAACAATTACTCTTTTTGGCACAAGAAAATTTTTAAAAAGCTAGGTTTTCCATGAAATAAATGGAGAATCTTTTCTTTTTTCTTTACTACATGGCAGATAGTAAAATAAATATATAGCGGATAATAGAAGTGCAGTTTTTATCTCGCCTCGCAATGACAACGTTTTTTTTTTTT
>RBNK01001790.1:0-13426 GCA_003990785.1 Endogone sp. FLAS-F59071 | reverse complement strand
AAAAAAAAAAAAAAAAGGCAAAGCAAGTAACAATCGCTACCTGCAAACAGACTTTCATAGAATATATGGCTTAGTACCGAACGCGCCGAATCCCGTCCACCGCGTCTGGTGCTTTTCAAAATCCCCCAGGGTGTCCTCCACAATTTTGTAATCTACGTCTTTCAGCCCCATAGCAATTAACAAGATAGGCTTCATGGCCTCGAAGAGCTGACGCATATTTTCGAGCATCAGGTCGCCAACGCTGCCGCCCCACCCGATGGGACATTCAACATTTTTCTGCCGAATGTTTACCAGCGATCCCGCGCTGAGTATCCGCGTCAGGTCATGTTGCAAAGTGATATCCATCCCACGCGCCTTTGTCGTTTCCGAGACTGTTGGATTGAGGAGATTTTGAGAGGGAGAGAAACGTTCAGCTCGAAAATCCCTACTGATCGAGCGCACCTGTATAGGAGCAATTGGCCATGCATTTATCAACAAAAAAAATACCAATCAGAAGCCTCACCTGCGTTGAAGAACCTGGCGTAAGCCGGCGGAGCTTGTGTCAGTACGAAACTCATCTCAAACAGCTCCACAAAACCTCCCGGGCGGGTGACGCGCACGAGTTCCATCACATCTGCCTCCCAATGCCTTTTGGTGAACGCAAGTATCATGAACCGCTGAAACACAAAGTCGAATTCGTCGTCCGCAAATGGAAGCCCTTTAAGCACGTCCGCCTGTTGGAAGGTACAATTGGGTGGGATACCCTCCTTGGGGTACATTTCAGAAACGTCTACGCCAAAAAACGTGCTGTTAGGATATTCGGCGGCCATCTCCAGGAGCCATATTCCCGAGCCACAACCGACGTCTAGCACTTTTATCCCCTTCCGGAGGAGAAATTCGACGGGGGCCTCAAAGTTCGCCTTGCGAACCAACCTGGAGGAGGGAAGGAATTAAACTTGAGAACACAACATCAAGATACCTGAGATAGCGGTAAGAACACATAGTACGACAGTTCACTTACTTGATGACCGAATGCTGGAAGTTCAATCGATCGATTTCTTGGTCGACTGAGAGCATATTCTTGCTGATGCCTTTTAGTGGGATCTTTGTCGTTCTAGGCTCTGGTATGCACTCGCGAGATCGGAACTTCCCTCGGAAACTAGCCCAACAATCAAGACAATCGAGAAGGCCCATACGTTCTTTCTTTGGCGTTTTCCAACAATCGAAAACTCCTTGACTCCAGCTTGGGCCGATCGATGGTGGGTAATTGTTCCATTCATATATACCTGCGACACGACGACAAAGCTGTTACACACGAGGCTACTACAGGAGCGCCACGTTTGCTCAGTGTTCTCAGAAGACCATTAGGAAGAAGTGTGTGTCTTCTCATGAACTATATCCAAGCCACAGAATGGCAAACAATTAAGCGGGCGCACCAATAGAAGAAAAGCAGGACGGACATCTATAAGCCTCATTTTGTCCAAACGTTCGCCTTGAAGGAGGGTCCGGGCAGAAAACGTGAAGAGTACGGAAATGGACAAAGACCGGCAAAGAAGGCGAGATGGCACAGTCAAATTCAGCCTTGGCGCCATTTCGTTTATTTGTTGTGAGTATGTGCTCCCAAGGACGGCTCATTAGGAGCAGCGGATTACTTCCGAAGCCCCATCGCTTTCGGTGAAGCGCCACCGAACTCTCACGAGGTGGCGCGATCGCCAGTCACACAAGTCCGAAAACACGGTAACTGGAGTTGATCGACAACGCGAGCCCGCAGTAAATCAAAAAACTCCTCTAGCCGACGCGTTACAGGAGTCATAAACAAAACAAAAGCAAGCCACTAAAGGGAATGATCTTGTATACACTGGCGCCATCGTCGGGACTTGTTATCCGAAAGCACAAGCTTGTCAATAGAAACTTTGAACATCCGCCGCAGTTGTTCAGCAGCGAGGCGCAGACGCGAAAGAAGAGAACCAAGATGTCCCGAATGAATTTCTCATGTTAGAGAATGTGATTGTGTGTTTTTTTTTTAAATGTACGCTAATCCCTATTTGACAAGGTGCAAATATAACGGTTTACTTTGTTAAGGATTACCATGGTTCCCATAAGCGGCGTAGAGTTGTACGCGCGGCGGACGGAGCGCAAATAGGAGCGCAATAGAAAAAGTTGATGTTACCAAAGCCATCTAAGGTCAGTTCTGCTAATTGATTGATGATGTAGTGTTTATCTATCTGACGGCTTTCCGGAGAACAAGTTTATCGTGTCCTCCCTTAAATGCCCCATAGCTTCTATTAAACTCATCGAATCACATGGGTGGATCGCTGTAAATTGCTTTTTTCTTTGTGTCTTTATGGACGAATTTAAGGCAGCCAATTCCCAAGCTCTAAACCCACATGAATTCCCGATAACACAAGCACAAGCACCATTTCCATACAATAATCCCTTTTTTTTTTTTTTTTTTTTTTTTTTTTTTTGGATGGGGGCAAAATACTCAGTAAACTCGTACAAAGTTTTTGTCATACAAAATCCGTTTTCTCCGAAGTAATAAAATAATCCGCGAAAAGGAATTAATTAAATTTGGTGGGAAATGAGAACCAATGAGCAGATACAACACATCATATCTTCAGTTCGCCAAAGCGGATGTATCTTATTATTGTTGTAGCAAAAAGACTTGTCTCCTTGCATCAACGTGAACTTGACACAAACGTTAACCATTTGATGGTAATATATGGTGCGCATAACTTGTGTATAAACAAACATAATACATGCCGTATATTATGACTTGGAGATATCACATAAGTTTTTTGAGAGTTTAGTTATTATCATAGTGAAAAATCTCCCCGCACTATTTTAGGTGTACGACCCTGTAAACTGAATAAGTCCAAGTTCTAATGCGTGTGATTAGGATGAGGGCTGTAATATTTATGGATGGTCGCTTAACACAGATGATGGAAATTAATTTCCGACAAAGTGTACGGCTCATACGCATCCCAAACCAAGGGAATTAAACCATGATACCTATTTTATTTATTTTATTTGTAATTATAATCATCACCAAACCGAGCGTACATCGCGTACCTCAGGTACGATATCGCGTACCTGAGGTACGCAATGTACGCTCTGAGTACGTGAAGCACGCCGTTTCGGTTTGGTGATGCTAATGAATTACATTCGCAAACGTTGGACAGGCCATATCGAAGCCGCCTGCTCCTCCTCGTCATACTATGGAAACGTTATTTTACTGCGCGGCAACGCTAGTAATGCACCACAAAAGATTCTTCTTGCAAGCCCGGCACATTTTCGCTTCGAAAAAGACTGGCAGCGGGGTGAACAGAACAGATTGTATAAAGTCACTCGGCTGTGGCTGTGAGATCCGCTAAAATAGAATCAGGATGATGATGACATCACCAACACGCCGTCCTCTCATCTATAATTGTCTAAATGAATCGCTTGCTTAATTCAAGTCCTCAACATCCCTACCGCCATGCAGCGTTCTAATTCCATGAAGAAGCTCGCAAAGCTCGTCAACGATGACGACTTTGCAGACGACTTTGGCGACGTAGAATGGACAAGCTCATTCCAACGCCCTACCACGAGCAGGAGGTCGTCTTCTCGCTCCGTCCAAGCCGCCGCGAAACCTGTCACCCAGGACGACCTCGCCGCGAAGGCGCCCCGGTCCAGAAAACCCGTCGCAAGGGCCGCGAGCCTCTCTCTACCAAAAAAATCTGCACCTCCACTACCACCAATGCCCAAGATCGCGCAGCAAACGGATGAGAAACCATCGGTGCGGGTTATCGCAAAGCCAGTATCTGCTCCGGCGACCCGGGCAACACCGATTTCTCCTACTCCTGCTTCTCCTGCTCCTACTCCTGCTCCTGCTCCTGCTCCGGTACTGGCACCCGCTCCTCTCCCACTTTCCGCCGATACAACCTTCTCTTTCCCTCCTGGCCCCACGCCTCAATCCACTCATGACCCACAACCTTCCCAAGCTCAAGCTCTCGACGACTTTGGCGAATTCGCCGAGACAGCCGCTGCTGCTGATGAGTTTGACGACTTTGCTGCAGCATCAGCGAGTTTGGTGGCGCCAGGCCACGTCGACGACGACTTTGGCGACTTTACGATACCCGTATTGGCAACGCCACAAAGTGAATCATCAATCGAGCAGAGTCTGGCTGCCGAGGTATCGATGCGTAATGCCGTGGGAGCAAAGAAGGATTCATTCCATAATTTTTACGAACCCGCGACATCCCATGTCACATCGGTCCCGGCGGCCGTGCACGAGCCGTCGCTAACTTCGACACTTATCCGCCTCGACGTGATGGACGATCCCGTCGCACAAGATGGCGATGACGTCGTACGGCAGGGTAGGCTTGGAAAAGGCGAGGCGGATTCGGGCTGGGTCGACAGCGGAGGCGGCGGTAGCGGAAACACCGAGTTTAGTGATGTCAAGGAGCCGGCGGGTGATGCTAATGGATTCGGTGACTTCACCGGAAATGAACCGGGTACGGTGGACGAGGAAGCGTCACTGGAGGATGAATTTGCCGAGTTTGGGACGCCGATTTTATCTACAGGTGGGGGGGCTCGGAAAGATTACTTTGAGGAGGTTCGGGCAAGTGGAGAGGCGGATACAACACCGAAGATGGGGCTGGAGCCCTCTGTTGTTCCTGAAGTGGAAACCGCGGGGAATATGTCGAGTGATTTCGGTGTGCCAGCAGGGAACGAAAACGCTACGCTCACGAGGGAGAACCAACAAGCTCTGCTCGACAATTCAAAGTCAGTCATCGCTGATGATGATGACGCTTTTGGCGACTTCGGTACCCCGATGACTGCCGTGGACGGGAAAGCTCCCGGCGAATTGGAGACGACTGTGGAATCGGACGTCAACTGGAACCGGGACAATGAACTTGGCGACTTTGCTACACTGGCGCCCTCCATTGACGACGGATTCGGTCCGACTGTGGGATCGACCGCCAACCGAACCTTGGAAGAGTTTGATGAACTCGACACCCCTATGGTCAGTGCCGCGGGTGATCTATCTGGGGATTTTGGCGCACCAGCAAGGGTCACGAACATCGATGGGTTCGAGGCTGCTGCGGTTGAGGAGGAGCGAGTCACGAGAGAGGAAGCTGGGAAGAACGATTTCGACAATCCTGTACTGGTCACGCCGCCGGTCGGGGGAGAAGCAGGAAAGCATGCATCGGACGACGATTTTGGCCTACCTGTTGCCACCGTGACAGGAAGCACAGACGACGAATTAAACGATTTCGGTCCTCCCATTGCTTCCACAACCGGGAGGGTCGCTGACGACGATGATGGATTTGGCGATTTTAGCGTGCCGGTGGTGGGGACGGATGGGTCTGACGAGGTCGAGGGCGGTAATTCCGACGGATTCGATGAATTCGACGGATTTAGACCGACAGTGGAGAAAACCAAGGATTGGACTGACGAAGTTAGAACTCCTGACCGTGTACGCGAGCATGGCGATGAGAAAGCTAATGACGAATTTGGCGAGTTTGGTTATCTGGGGCGGGCGGCTGATGAGGATGACGATGGATTTGGGGACTTTGGCGGGCCAGCGAAGAGAGGTAATAATTTGGAGGACGAGTTTGGCGAATTTGGTGATCCGGGAAACAGCCATAATGAAGACGAAGATAAGTTTGGCGATTTCGACGTGCCAGTACGTGAGGTTGAAAAGGATGAGGACGACTTTGATGAGTTTGGTGATCTCACGCGGGACGACAGTGAAGAAGACGATGAATTTAAATCTCCCGCGGCGAGACGAGGATACGAGTACGACGACGACGGATGGGATGATGAGGATGAGAAGCCAAAGTCCGTGGTCGCGAAGAAAGCACAGCGGGTGCCGCCGCCAATTGCACTAGTGCCTAAGGCGAAGCCCGAGGTGCCCTTGGTGGCGTTGGAAGAGGTGCTTGTAGGTCCAGCGTTCTGGCTTTATCTCATTGGCTTTGTGTTTTTTTTTTTTGAGTTGACTACTGACGAACCCTTACACCGCATGTAGCCGCCGAACATGGACTGGTCTGACAAAGCCTCTCTGATCACCACTTGGGCCCGGCTCCTTAATGGTATTTACCCGACGATGAAACCGCCGCCTGGATCCATGTCATCGGCTGGGTCATCCGACGCACCAAGCTCGATCAAGGACTTTGTGTTGAATGCACATGAGTATGTTTAGCTATTTATTTTGTTTTTCTCTTCTTCTTGGGTGCGCACCATGTTCTGATTATGAATTGAACAAAGGTCCCTCCACGCCAAGCTTACTTGGACGGCGGTGACGCGGTCAATGGACATGGACGACGGCGTACCCAAGGTTGTTTGGAAGGGATCTCAGATTGAGGCGTTGCACCTGACGGCGCTAGGGTATAAGAGGGGCATGGTACGTGTTCAGGTCTATTTGTTGATTCAGACTATGTTATCTGGGGGTCGAGATGCTGTCCGGTCGTCTGACGCTTGTTATATATATAATTATATATAATATACTACCGATCAGGCTGACGCCTCAGTTTCGCTCTCTTTGCCGCCGCTCCAGGAGGACTCGAGTTCGGGCGTCGCGTCGCCGGATTTGTTCTCACCAGTCGATTCTCCGCGAGATTCGGTTAGTGCAGGAATTCTTTTTTTTTTTTTTTAAAAAAAAAAAAAGCAAAAATATCTATTAATCCTTTTCTGACAAACCTCCTCTCTTATAGTTCTCGATTAACCAACCTTCCAGTCCTTATACCTCTCCTTCAACCACTACCCCGATCGAACGCCCTTCCCTTCACAAGAAGACGACCTCGATTTCGAGCTTCGGCCGCGCCTTTTCCACCTTAACCCAGATGATTACCCCCTCCTCGCCTGTTCATGAAAAATCCCTCACCAACGCCTCTTCTACATCCCTCGCCTCCTCCTCCTCCTCCTCCTCCTCCCCTCCTTCCTCGACGCACCGCTCTGATTCTCTCGACTCCCTTGGCCCGGACCTCGTCTTTCCGGTATCAGAGCAGTCGGACTCTCCGCCCGCCGTGTCCTCACCGGCATCACATCCGCAGTCGGCACGGGCTGTTGTCTCAGGAAAGACAACAAACGAGCGGACGGCGAATAAGGCGTCCATAGGAGAGTTTCCATTCTTTGTCGACCAGGAAGACCCCGTCGTATCACCGCCACCGATGCAATCACCGCCGCCACCACAACCTGCGGGACCGGACGCCTGGCTCTCGACCAACGATGTGTCCTTCCTTGCCGAGTTTGCCGAGTTTACCACATCCGCGGCCCCCGCGGCTCCTACGGCCTCGGCTGAGCGTTCCTCTGTTCTTGACGACAACTTTGGATTCGGCGACCTCACTACACCATCGCTTGCGCTGCCGAAGGTAGCATCCATTCTACCTGTCGTGACGGCGGGGAAGTTGGCGCCTGAGCTGCAGATGCTGGTGGATCGGCTGCCCGACCTCAAGTACATGCGATCAAGGGTGATTATATTCCCGGTTGGTGAGGTGCCGTTGATGGGCACGGATGAGGATAAGGCAAGAGTAGTGGGATTGGGAATTGTGGAAGAGAGCGGAAGGGAGGAGGATGAGTGGGGTGGGTGGGCAGGATAGAAGTTGGTTAGACCGATCATAAACAATGTAGTGTAGAAGGATTATTATTATTTTTGAATCATGTTGGTGAAATTAATTAATTTAATATCAAGTCTTTTTTTTTTTTTTTTTTTTTTTTAAATTTTTTTTTTTTTTTTTTTTTTTTTTTTTTTTTTTTTTTTTTTTTTTTTTTTTTTTTTTTTTTTTTTTTTCTTTGAGATTTTATTATTTTATTATTTATTTATTTTAGAATTGGTCATCTTGTATCTTTTCATCCTTTAGAAATGTATGTCGATTGCTCGCTCGGATGTCTCGAGGATGGACTGCTATTTTTTGTTGATAAAATTGGACTGTAAATGTAAAATGCACAAGAACGACCGACGCTTCTCATACCATTCTACCATGCTGATTGCTAGAGCATTTCGATACTGTGCCGCCCCTCGCGCAATAGCGACCCCTACAGCCGCCCCTCAGATCCGATTGACCATTCTCCCTGCCTTGCGCCCCCTCAGTACCCTCACCAAGCCCCACCTCCTCTCCACCCTCACCCTCACCCACACCCCCTTCTCTCTCCGGCCCTCCTCCTTCCGCCTGATCCCCAACTCTCCCATGGCAACACTCAACCAAGTGATGCGCGGAGCGCGTAAGCCAAAAAATAAACTCAGCAAGACCCCCGCACTGGACTCGTGCTACCAGAAGAAGGGCGTCTGCAACAAGGTCTACACCACCAAGCCCAAAAAGCCTAACTCGGCCGTGCGCAAGGTCGCGCGCGTCAAACTCTCCAACGGAAAGGTCGTCATCGCGTACATCCCCGGCGAAGGGCACAACCTGCAGGAACACTCGGTCGTCCTCGTTAGAGGGGGCCGTGTGCCCGACTTGCCGGGCGTCAGATACCATATCATCCGAGGAGCGCTCGATCTGCAGGGCGTGCCGAATAGGATGACGAGCAGAAGCAAGTACGGAAGTGAGTAGTTGCTACGGTTGGATTATTTTGTTTGGATTTAATTTTTGACGCGCTTCTCTCTTTCTCACAAAATGCTACTTTAAGGCTAATGCAATTTTTCACTTCCGCCTTGCCGTATGCGCAGCGAAACGTCCAGCGAAAAAAGAGAAATAGGTTGGCGTCACAACAATGTATGGTTTTCCACTTTAAATAGATTTTTAGGTGGTGGACACGGAGTTTGCTGGTATGGTACAAGTCACACCCTTCGGTTAGCTCGCTGTTTGCTTTATTTGAGAAAAAGCGGGTGCACAATCGATCTCCAAGTTGTATAAAAGGGAGGCGGCTGGTTTTGCTATGAATGTGTTGATATGGATACCCATTTTGATGATTGTCGCCAAGTCGCGAAAACGGTACACAATAGATCTCAGCTTTGACTAAATGAAAAAAAATTTTTTTTTTTTCTTATTCAATTCATTATTATAATTAAAAGAAGAAAGTACAAATTGGAGTTATTTGCAAGACATTGCGAGAAAAAGGAAATGACTCCCAAGTCTTTTCGTGAAAGAAAAACGCAGACCTTCGGGCAGCAAGTCAAGCTCTTCTCCTTTTTTTAAAAAAAAAGGGGGGGGAATCTCAGGTCCTTCCATCATAGAAAAAAAACCCGCAGCACGGAGACAGCCATAGCACTTTAACTTGATCTTTGTAGGTAGGAGCTTCTCTTAAAAATAAAAATAAAAAAAAAAAAAAAAAAAAAATCTCTTTTTAAAAAAAAAAAAAAAAAAAAAAAAAAGAAACTCTCTTTATAGAAAAAATGCAAAAGATTGCAATTGGGGAATGACAGCACTTCAATTTAATAAGATCTTGCGAGCGGCGAGATCAAGAGTTTTTCCTTTAAAATAAATAATAATAATAAGACAAAGAGCCTACGGATCCTCCTGCCATGCCCCAGCGCCGCCTCCGCCATCTGTACGTGTTATCAAGCTAAACATACGAGACATTAAAGTTTTCCTCACCCTCGGCGAGACTAGCCTTTATCACGCCGTAGCGAGTAACGTCAAGACTTTTAACAAATATAGAGTTCAGCGTGCCCAAGGACTTAACCCTACGGAACTTACAACGAAGCAAGCCTTCTATGTGAGCTCGTCCATGTCATTCGCAGTGTGCTAGGTAGAATAAAAACATTCGTTAGCTTCATGCTAATTCATTCTCACCATACTGTAAATTCTATGTAATGGATTTTAAAAGACAATTTCAAAGGCAGGGTTAATTATTGACAGATGGTAGAGCCCTTAAATGTGTCGAGAAAGGAATATATATATAAAGAAAAAAGAAAGAAGTATCAAAATGGCAGGTGTAGGCAATAATTAATAGCCCAAACAAGGAAATTTAAGAGCAGCCTGCAGAGTTGAGAGTTTTTCCTTAACCCCAGTTATCTACCTTTCATGTGAATTCACCTGCATGTGAATCGCTTGACCTAGAGGTTTTTCATTTTTGAATTAGTCAATGTTTTAGAAAGAGAGAGAAAAAAAAAAATCAATTGAGATATAAAGTAACAAAGGGATATAACAAAAAAGATTGGGGAATGGAGGAGAATCATCGTAGCCTTCTGCAGGCTGTTGTCAAGACCGTTTTGAGGTTATCAGGACCATTCTGCCTGGCCATCATAGCTATCTACAGGCTATTGGGTGAGTGTGGAATATTCAAACGTAAATATATATTTTAAATAAATAGTCTTCTTATTGGCTTGTAAGCTTTAAAGTTTCTCTCAATTAATTTTTTTAATTTTTTTAATTTTTAATACTAAGTTTGCTTGTAGTTTTTAAATTGAACTAGTTCAGACATTTAAATAATGTATACAAAAATAAAATAAAAAATGAAGCACGAGGAAGTCAGACATAATGACGAAGCCAAAAAAGAAATTATAAAATTATTTCCTGATAAAGAACCATTTGAGCCCTCATCCTGGCTGTGGAGTGAAATGAAGGAGGGGGGGTGTCATACCCTCTTATCCAGGTCGACCTGGGTTATCCATGACCCGTAGGCGGTATTTCGGCCCAGGATCATTGACCCCAGGTCCCTGAATTTCTGTGTTGATCCAGACCTACCATAGACTTCCGTATACAGCTCTCCCTCAAAATATACATTAAGGTATTATAAAACATGAGCACCAGCAAAGCAGGTAGCTTGACGAATGTCATTACTGACCTGAAAGGATGTGCGTGCTTGATACATCGCCATCTCGACTGTATAACCATCAACCAGAAATTTATAAAACTTGAGCTCGAACTTGCGAGCGAGGTCATCTGGGAGGTTGCAATTTAACCCAATGGTGCACCTAACACCGTATTCGACAAGAACTCGGGCAATTCCACGAGAATCGCCATCTGAGAGAAACGTGAGCCTTACGTTTTTGACCAGAACGACAAGCTGCGATGCATTGATATATTCCAGTTTACCAGTTTCGTCGATCCTGCACACAATGACCCATGAAATGGACTTTATACTGAGTAATGCATTTGGCTGACTGTCGGTGGAAACACTCGCTCCAACTTTACCCTTTTCTTGTTCTTAGTGAACCCGTCAATAAAGTTCTGGAATTGTTCTCTCAAATACAAATCCGGAAGGTTTACGCCAGGTTCGTTTAGCAGGATGACGAGATCGGGAACGACGGTGACGGTTCGCAGTGAAGTTTTGGCAGTGGAACTTGTTGATACTCTTGCAGGCGTGCAAACTTGCGTTGGTGGACAAGGAAATTTGTGTTGTCGATTGCATATTTGTTGTCAATCACGTATAGGCGTCGAGCTCAATGTGTCTGTTGAGCTGGGTAGATCCCATTATTTGGATGTGGTGATTCTGTTTTCCGCAGTAGCCTCTCGGCGTCACCAGGAAGAGCTCTTAATCTCAGGGTTGGCCTTCACCAAAGAAATTCATGTTTGAATGTGTGTGCGTCAAGCTCTCAGCCATTTGGGTTGTGAGCCGCTCTTGGTTAAATGAACGTCACAAGATTTGTGCTTCAGTCAATTTATTCCCAGAAAACATTTTCCTAATTCGGATGGAAAACAGCGAAAAAAAAAAAATTTGCTCCATGGTAACAATGCCAATTTGGGTCGCACGCCGATTTCTTTTTCGAAGTCGTGCGTCAGTCCTTCTTGTTTGGGTCGCATGCATCACACGCCGTTTCTTTCTTCGATGCACACCTTCTGCCGCAGCCCGATGATGATGATTGGTCGAGGCCATCTTGGTTTCTCCGCTGTGGCCATCCAGAGTGTATGCCATAAACTCTTCTTGCACAAAGATGAGCGATGGGCGGCATAATGGATTGTATTCAAGGCATTGATATCCAATATCTCGAAATGTTGAAGGAGTGTCGTCGGGAAGATTGTTATTATATTGTTGCTGATCCCGATTCTGGATCTTGGCGATTAATATGTCGCTTACGTTCTTATTTTTGTATAGCTGCTTTCCATCTGTTGCGAGTTCCCTGACGAGAATTCCATATGCGTAGATTTCACTCTGGATTAATTCTTTGTGTGTAAACTTTTTTTCGCTAAAACGGATACGCTCCGGAGAAACATAGCTGAGGGTGCGCCCCCAGGAAGAGCCGTTGGCGATGGATGTGAAGGTCTTGCTTATGTCAAAATCTGAGAGCTTTAATGTACAAAACAAAAATTCTTTAAAATTAAGGGCTCTTATCTATGGCACTCTGAACAACTCGAATCCACAACAAAATCCTGTAATTTACCTTTGGCGTCAGAGAACTGTCCAGCAAGATATTCTCTGGCTTTACGTCAAGATGAACAACCCGCTCTTTATGAAGAGATTCTAATGCCTTTGCGATGTCGATACAAATCTTGGCCTTTGTCAGCCAGTCGCCTGAGAGTTTCCCGCTGCGCAAATAACTCAACAAGTCACCATTCTCTGCGTACTCCATTACGATTGACACTGTAGATCCATCGTAGATGTACCCGAATGTATGCAGCATGAAGTTGGAGTCACGGAGACGGGTGAGAATCTTCATTTCGTTGCGCATGGAGACAACGTGTTTGAATTGTTTAACAGCCACCAGAGTTGAGTGAGTTGAGTGTTGGAGGGTTCCTTTGTAGACGCATGCTGAGCCACCTTGGCCGATGATTTCACCACATTCCACACTATCAGGTTGCAAGCGAGGGATATCATATGTGAAGGAAGGTTCTGTATAGGTATCGCTTGGGGTTGAAATGCCATTATCACTGTGGTTGACTATGATTATGTCTTGGGAGTATTCGTTCATTGTGTCGCTCTTGGTGGACTTTGAGGTAGGGGATACTGGTGTCAATTGGGTATTGTGGGCTTTCATCCAAAACACTGCTGCGCTAATCGCTTAGCTGGGGCAACATCAATGCCATGGTACCTTCTTGATTCGTCTTGAAAAGCAGCGGTTCTAAAAAAGAAGGTGCATATATCCTGGGTCCCAACTGAAATAGACTAGTTTTACATTTGAGGTGCAGCTTTCTTTCGACCTATTTGGGTTGGGGCCCAGGCTGTATATGTATTATAAAAATTGGAATTGCATCCAATTTAGGGTGCCGTCAATTCTCGTCGGCTGCCTCGCCTCGTCGTCAAGAATGAGGAGTCTCTAGGGAACCATATCGTCGACAGCGGATTGGTAGCATTCAATTTCATCTACTTGTTCGTGTACACCTCTTGAAAGGGGCCCTCTAATTTTAAATATCTTTAAATTTCCTCCAAATTGCACGCTGACGAGTTTTGCCAAACAACTTCAAATTGGAATTATATCTCTTACTCGCACATTTCGTCATTATTTTTAAATGTGCATCAGCAAACCGAAATGGCGTCGAAGTCTGTCCCAGACTTAGCGAGTTGGTGTTCCGCCGTTTCAAAAGGTGTTGGCATGCTTTATTTCATCATTGTATCTTGGATATGAGCCTTCTTCCTCAGCTAG
>RBNK01001789.1:0-13426 GCA_003990785.1 Endogone sp. FLAS-F59071 | reverse complement strand
TTTTGTTTTTTTTTTTTTTTTTTTTTCTTGCAAGCAGCGCAGCGTTAGGCGTATGTACATCGGCACCATGATCGACAAGTGTTACTCTACACCTTGTGCAGTAAATATGACAGATGATTTAGTTGTACGAAAAATATTGTACGTAAAGTTACACGAATATAGCTGGTGCAGGAGCGTGTATGATAAAAAAAATAATGACAGGATGAGTTTCCAAGGCTATTATTGACATCATAAATGCATGGGTTCTTTCCGGTATAATTATCTATTGCTCCAAGATAGGGAAAAATAAGTAGGACTATAAAAAGGTTACAACCCTTTTTCTGTTACCGCTGCCCACCTTACGTAATAGAACAAATCACCTTTCGACTTTTTTGGCCAAGCACGTTTGCCTTTTTTTTTTTTTTTTTTTTTTTTGTAGTTGCTGTATGTCTATTCATCAGGCCTCAGCTCAGTTTAGTCGGTTATTGCCTAAAGTCACTGTAGAATGTAGCACCTGACTGACTGAGATTGTTAACTCAATGCCTTTCTCTTAATCTTCATTTGTATGCCTAGTAATATGCGACTTGACATTTCCGACACCATTATAATTAATTAAGAGATAGAGATTAATCGATCGTCCTGCACCGTCCTACAAACATTTTCAAATTGATTACTGAAAGCGGTGAAATGGGGCCAAGAGATGAACTTTTTTTTTTTAAAAAAAAAAAAAAAAAATGCTTCGCTCTAGAAATAGAGGTCGACTATTCATTATTTGTAGTCTTGGTCTATGACTTATACTCTAGAACATAATGGTTGGTCATTCCTTGTTTGTAGTCCTGGTCTATGGCAACTAGGACAATTAAAATGCTTGCCTCAGCGAGCAGGAACGCGTGACGTAGTACGCGAAATTTCGTCTTTACGGACAGAGTTGGTGCTTCTTGGCTTTGGAGACTTTTTGTTTTGTTTGCTTTGTAGCTCTACTGCAATATTATTGGTTATTATTTTGCTCAACGGCCTGTTTGATCCGTACGACTGATTATGATTATAACCAGAGGGAAGTTATGTAACGCATCGAGAAATAGTTCGCCTTGTGACTTGTTTTGATTTCTGATTTGAGTACAGGCTCTCTAATTTTTATTTTACATGTAGATATTTCGATTGCAGCAACAAATTGATTATTGAGATTCTATTATTATGATTAACATTATTACCAATACTTTAAAAGCTTGCTGGGCATTATTGTTTCATAATATCATTGTAACCGGAAAGAACCAGCAGTCGAACCGAAAGCCTCATGCATTTATGATGTCAATAATAGCCTTGGAAACTCATCCTGTCATCTAGCATCCTTAAAAAATAAAATAAAATAAAAAAATAAAATAAAAAATTTTTTCGCGCGCGATAACTCGCGGTACTGGCTGCTAATCTACCAATTCTTATAGCGATCAGAAAATAAAAAAAAAATAAAATCAGCCGATACAACACCCATGATCGTTGCGATACGGCCAAAGCGAGAAGAATTCGGTAAATGTTGAACCGGATCAATTTAGTCCACCAGATTTACTTGCTTAATGGGAAGACCGTCTCAATCGTAATGATCATCTCTTACGGTGGGATAATTGATCACCAACAATAATGCGGCGCCGGTGAAATATGCTTATTGTGGGATATTTCGTAAGGCGAAAGTGTCCTAAACTTTCTGCACTGCGCCAAGTAGCATCGCGCTCTAATTTTAAGATTTTTTTTTTTTTTTACTGCCATTACAAATTTATTTTGTTGTTGAATTCTTAAGGTATCGGGAACCAATCATATGCCAGATCATTAAGATTTGGTTATTCTTGGTATGCTTTTCTCGCGATGGCCGTATAGCCCGCAATATCGTACACACTATATAACTATAACTGAACTTAAATAAGCGAACGTTTGCAAACTGTGCTTGTGTAATCACGTGAATATCCTCAACGAGGTAATACGGACTTATATTATTGGGTGGGTTTGTCATCGTGGGCAATGGCGATCCATTCGGACCTTGTCGAGATTGCGGTAGCTATTGTTTCAACCATGGTAGTGCGAGAAGCAGATAGGGTCTTATGCCGATGCAATCCATTTCGTTTGCGTCACCTGACAACGTAGTTAACATTACTCATTACTTGTCATTTGTAGCCATATTTTCGAAACCCAATGCGAAAAGGATTTGTCAAGGTTGGAGAACAAGCGATTTCTCAGGGAACTAAACCTTCTTGCTAATTGGCCATTTGACATGAATTTGTATTTACCCATGGCCGATCATCGTCCACAGCGAAAATCCTAGGATTATTGTATTATGAATCAGCGGCCGTCCACTGCGAGTACACGGGTAACACATCCGTTATGATCTATTGACTTGAAAGTTGGGATACCTTATGTGGTACTGGAACAAAGCCTCTTTTTTTTTTTTTTTTTTTTTTTCTGTCCTTGTTAATTTTTGAAATGGCCGTGTTATTGCCAGCAACTCTTGGCGCGCTGTAAGCAGATCATACTAGGATATAGCGTCTCGAGACCTGGGCGAATGGTGTACGTCTCGCGTAGGAATTAGCGCACGAGACTGCACGAGGATCTAGAATTTCCAATCGAGGAACATTTTCAATGTATCGCTGCACAATACTGCCCAGGACCCTGGGCCCAGGGTCTATGGCATCGGACGATGCCTGAAGGTCCGAAGTGTAGCGGGCGGCGGGCGGGAGAGCGTGAGAGCTTCCGAGAAATGACGTTCCGAGCAATCGGCCGGATCTAGTTTATAAAAGGCATATCAGGTTTCCCACGAGTGTAAATTGCTCCTACATCGCTAGTAGATTTTCCGCGCTTCATTCTGATCCGCCCTTTCCATTCCACTTCAGCTTGCCTCAGTCCCCCTGTCTTATATCAATAATGGCCTCGCTTTCTAGGAAGAACTCCGTTAAATCCCCGCCACTCCAACTGAACCCTCGCAGAGCATCCGTAATCCTGCCGCGTGTCACACATGCTACACAGGAACAGCAGAAAGCCATCGCGGAGTTGGAACAGCAATTCGCACTCGACGAGGAAATGTGCCGGAATCTGATGCAATCATTTCAACAAGAGATGAAGAAGGGCTTGGAGAAAGACGATCAGTCTTTGAAGATGCTGCCTACCTACGTCACAGGTATGGGGGGAGGACATTGCTATGATAATATGCTTTACTCTGGTTTATTCGACCCAATTACCTCTGTACACATTTTTTCGCGCTGTTGATGATTAATATTGATTCTCTTTCTTGCGGTCGGTTTCACTTCTTTATGATTGTAGGCTATCCTACCGGCGAAGAGAAGGGGACTTATCTGGCGCTGGAAATCAGCGGCATGGACGTTTATGTCTGCCAGGTGAAAATGAAAGGGGAGCGCGGAATACTCTCCATCAACCAGTACCAATATCGCATTCCGGATGAGCTTGCGATCGGCGAAGACGTTTCTGTGCTCTTGGATTATTTGACAGATTGTGTGGCCGATTTCCTTTCGCGTGTCGCCTCGCAAGATTTATTCGTATATAGTATGGGATTAAGGTATGTGACTGTGTGTGCAATTCGATGATACTACATGTCCATACACTGATTTTTGTATCCGGAACAGCTTTGGCTTTCCCGTGCAACAGCTTGGTTTAAACAAGGGGAAAATGTTGGAATGGGGCCACGGATTCAATTACTCCAATGTCTCGGGCCAGGACATTGTGGAACTGCTTCATCAGAGCTTTAGAAAAAAAGGCTTGGCCGTGAAAATTGTTGCTCTCGCCAACGGTGCGTTGGATTTCATAATTTTTCGTTATTTGCCCTTATTCAAATGCGGCTCTATTGGCGCCTAAAATATGATTGGCTTTACCTTGCACCAACTGTGCGATTCCTGCTTTTCCTCGCAGACTCTGTATGCACATTGCTCGCACATGCTTACCAGCATCCGTCTACGCGCATCAGTGTTCTGCATGGCGCGGGCACCAATTGTGCATATTACGAGACGCGGTCCAACATACCCAAGCTCGCATCGCCTTCAGCCTACCTGGATCATTTGCACGATACCATAGTCAACACCGAATGGGGAGGTTTCGACGACGATCTGCGGAAGCGGCTTCCCCTTACGTCTTACGATCGAAAACTTGACCGCGAGTCGAACAACACACACGTGCAAATCTTTGAGAAGATGACCTCGGGCATGTACCTCGGCGAGATTGTCCGAATTATCGTCCTGCAATTTATCGATTCTGATTTGCTCTTTTCTGCGGAGAGTTCCGTGGAGCTGAATACGCCATACGCTTTTAATACCAACTACATGTACGTTTGTGAGGCAGACGCAACCGGCGAACTAGAGGACGTGCAGACGGTGTTGTTAAAGGTGTTGAATGTTCAGAACTCGACACATGGCGATAGAGAGGTTTTAAAGAAAATTTGCGAGATTGTGTGTAATCGTTCGGCGAGACTATTGGCAACCATGCTAGCTGCAATATCCACCCACACTATAAAAAACGGCTCGGCTGTCAATCAAGAAAGGTGCACCATTGGTATGTTTACGTTTTCTGTATTTTTAAATTCTTTTTATTCTTTTTCTCTCTTTTTTCCATCTTTCTTCAGCTGAGGTATGGAATTTTCCTTTTGTCTTCAAATACATATATAATTAATTAATTATATATCAAAAATCGAAAAAAAAAAAACAAAAAACAAAAAACAAAAAACAAAAAAACAAAATCAAATCAAATCAAATCAAAAAATTATATGCAATGCAGCCATTAGTGGTGATATGTACAAAGACTATCCTAGCTATCACCTCCGCGTCTGTGATACCCTGAACCTCCTTCTTGGCAAAGAGATTGCATCCAAATTCAACATTGGAATGGTTACCCACAGTCGGCTGGTGGGTTGCGCCATCGTCGCCATGATGGCTGAGAAGGCACAGCTGCTGGACAACCCTGCCATGATGGCTGAGAAGGCACACCTGTTGGATGATCCAACTGTGATTGACCATGAGCGTGATACTTGAAGGAATTTTTTTGTAAAAAGTTGGGCCTTTTTCGGCCCTATAGACTTGTCCTTCTAGCTATTCCAATTGTAAATGTGTAGTACAAAAAAAAAATTGTAAAAAACAGCATCTGGCATGTAATTATGCCTGTTTACTTACAAAATAAATAAGAATGGACAACCTTCTATTTGTAAAATCCTCCAAGTTCATTGTAAACCTTTCCACTTTGTAAAACCCTCCTGGATGGATGCAAACCCCCTTGGATGCCTATAAAGCCCTCCCAGTGTAAAACCCTATAAACTCACCTCCTGGTTGTCTATATACCCTCCTGGTTGTTCATAAACCATCTGTAAACCCTCCCTGTTGCCTGTAAAACCATTCTAGCATGTCTGTCTGCCTATTGGGCTCACCAAGTGCCCTCTGCTTATCAGGCACCTCTTGTGGATCACAGAAGTATATATATATATTCATATATATATACTAGGTAGTTTACATATTTTTTTTTCTTTCTTTCCTATGTACTGACAATAGTATATTTAATAGCAATTAAAACCAATAAAGACTAGAATAGTATCATTTTCTATCTTAAAATAAGCCAATACCCAGAATTGTTTTTCTGCAAAGTTGCCGAGGCTACTGCTATTGAGGCTACTTGAAATTTTATAGTGACAAGACAACTAACACAGCAAGTGTTACCATTCAAGTGTTAGATTTTATATCCAGACATCTTACTGACAAACATGTTTTTACTCATAAAAAGACTTTTTTCCCAACATCTTAATTGTTTTAACCTGCCTTTTTTTAAAAAAAAAAATTTATTTCTTTTAAATTGAAAAATTGAGTGAATGTTGTATAACAAACATAATGAGCACTATCTGAGAAAGAGTGCAGACAAAAAAAAAGACTAACAATAAATGTTTGAATAATACAACTAGCTACAGTAAAGAGCTGTAGAGAAGTGGCTGAGGACAGCATACCCCTGCATTGGTAGCCCAGGGAAGGAGTTGATAGCAGTATTAATTTCATGTAAGTTGAATTCATAGGCTGCTATATTTCCATAATGTTGCAGGTACAGAATGGATTTTAAATATTGTATGTCATATGG
Source organism: Endogone sp. FLAS-F59071 (assembly GCA_003990785.1). Taxonomy (NCBI): domain Eukaryota; kingdom Fungi; phylum Mucoromycota; class Endogonomycetes; order Endogonales; family Endogonaceae; genus Endogone; species Endogone sp. FLAS-F59071. The sequence continues at coordinate 7,345 of RBNK01001789.1, read as the reverse complement.
GACATTGAGTCCTAATCTATATATATCATTAGAAGTATTAGAAGAAATAATTGTAGCTTTTATTGATATATGATCCAACAATAGTATTCAGGTTAAACTTACTCCCTTAATTGCACTTCAGTTTTACTTTCAATCAAGCCCTGAGCATTGGTGAGAAGGGTCTAGACTGCAAGTCTCATCACTCTGCTTAACAAGCAGGAGACTTCCTCCTTCATATAGTGAAGATCTTCCCTTACCTTATGAAGTTTTAAATCCCCTTTCTCCTTCGCCTAGTGACTCTCCTCCTTCATCTGGTGAAGGTTTTCATCTATCTTTAAAAACCTCTGTCAAAACCTGTCTATAGTTTATAGATATTCATTTTTATCCATAATGTGGAGAAGTGAAAGGAGTAAAAGGTAAAGCATCAAGGAAAATGAAGAAGAAAAAGATTGTTCATAGTATGTGACCTGCATAATAGAAGGTCATTCCTGTATAACTAGGTCACTCCTGCATAACTTATTAGATCCTACAGTAATCAATCACAAAAAGAAAGAAAAAAAGTGATTTTGTCAATCACAGAATTGACTTTGTCATACAAGGTTTACAGTTAAAAAGAAAATCATTTTCTAAAACATTGCTCACATAAGGCTTTTCATTTCCAGAATGTTTCACATCATAAAGTTTTCAGTTTCTCTTAAATTAAATAGCTGGTTCACATGATTCAATGATCTTTGTTAACTTGTGGTCACATTTTTTATTTATTTATTTATTTACAATATTCACTCAGAAAGTTTGTATAGGGGTTTTGATGTTTATTTACTTTTGTAAAGATTACATCTATCTCTGCATCCTTCTCATTAATCCATCAATTTATCTATGATCATGTGTAGACTAGACTGAGCCATTGAGCCATTGGGTAATATGCCTCTTCACAAAAAAAAAAAAAAAAAAAAAAAAGGCATCCCCTTTTTAAAAAATATTTACCGTAAGTTTCCAAATGTTTTCAAAAAAAAAAAAAAAAAACGTTTATTTTTCACTTTTTTGCAATAAAGTAAAAACGCGAAGCGTGTCAATTGGTTACCATTTCTGTATCGTGTAAGAACTCCTTTGATTCTGTGCGCAACCACGTTAATATGAAGCAGAAGGAAGCTTACCTATGCGATTATTATCTCCAAAAGAGCCAATGATCGAATGTCCATGCTCAGTAGTGACTGATCCGTTTATCTCAACTTGGTTTCCAGTGAGGTTGGCCATCTTGAAACGTTTGCAGGCTCACAAGCAACAGTAATGTGTCGTGATTGTATACAGTCAGCAAAAAATGAATGCGCCCCCATTCTGACGCCGGGTGTTCCAAATTCGTTTATTGCTAATTTTTTGTATTGTGTAACCAAATCAACTGCGCACATTTTCTAAAAACCAAGCCACGAACGCTTTTTCTTAAACTTTACGTACCGCGAAATGGCTTTGAAGTTGGGAGGGGTCTTGTAATTATATAACCGGAAATTTACGGTATGTGAACCTTATAATGCGGCAAAAATAATGTTCCTTATTCAGCGCCGACAGTATATACGTTTATTTGTCCAATTTTTGATGTCTGACGGTCCATACTTTTTTTTTTTTTTTTAAAAAAAAAAAAAAAAAAAAAGGCGTTAATGTCCCGATTTTATCCAGGTTAATCATTCGAGCGGTCTAAATACACCGACCCGACTTTGATATTGATTACCCTCTAATTACCGCCTTTAAATCACTCAAAAACCCCTTTGATTGCCTGTAAACCCCCCCCCCCGCCTATAAAACCCTTGTAGATTATGTTAATAGATGGACTTAAAGATAGCAAGAAAATATCTCAAGTATCCAGGAGTGAATTTATATGCAATCGGAAGGTGTTTTAGCAGGAAGGTGTTTTTGTGGGTGGGTGGCTTAAGAAATTCAGAAAAGTCCCGATCTGAAGGTCATGCACGGCATGACTTTGAAGATTGTTTTTTCGTGTGTTACATGCATACAAGTCAATCATGCTGCACCATCAACTTTTCGTAGGTGACCCTTTTTATTACCATTTAATTTCAGATCAGTATAAACCATTTTTTTGTATATGCAAGATTGAAGGTGTGTGTATATATAAGAAAATAAGGAATTAAAGGCCTGCACAAAAAAGTGCAGAAGGAGAAATAAAAAGGTATGACCAACACAAGAACAGAAAGGAAATTGCAATAAAAAACCATTAATATAACCTAAAACCAAAATGTTCTAATATGAAAGTAAAGAGGGAGAGGAATATAGACAAAATAGTCTCTAGTAATTATACTAGACATGATTTTTGAGCATAAACAGTATATACTGCAACACTTGTTTTTTGGTCAATACATTCAAACAAGCACTCTGAAGCAAACTTGTCAAACTCTTCACTTTTCATATCATACATTTTCATACAAGCCACCTTCTGCTGCATAATGTACACATACAAGAGCCCTCCATCACTATACAAGCCAATAGCATTGTAGCTCATTTTTGCACTTAGGAAAACAAGGCTAGGACACTTTGAGAGCCAGCATTCAAGGTTAGGGCCAGGAGATAGGTGTAGGCCATTTTGACGCATAGATTCCCAGGCTATTTTTTTAAAATAATAATAATAATAATAATAATAATATATTAATTAAATCAATTTATCAACGGGAGAAAAATTGTCGAAAAAAAAATAATAATAACCAGGTCCCCATGACTTACCAGCTTCCGCCCATTTCAAAGTTTTAGGCCCATGCGAATAAAGTGGATAGTCGGGTTCGATCATCTCTACGAATCCCCCCGGCTTCGTGACACGCACAATCTCCTCCATTACTTTGAGCCACTGATCGGCGAGGATTTTGCTGTAATTCAGCTTAGATTGAACGAAATCAAAGCTACTGTCGTCCATGGGTAGGCGTAGGAAGTTGTCAATGGTCTGAAAGGTGATATTTTTGGGCGCGTTCTTGAGCTTGGTGATTCCACTACGCGATAGCTCGACGGCCAGGAAATGCGAGTTGGGGAACGCTCGGGCTAGAATTATAACCCATTCGCCAGCGTCGCATCTGGTATGAATGCAAAAGAAGAGGAGGAGGAGGAGGGGAAAGTCAGACATGATGAATATATTAATAGTGACCAAGGTAGAGTAAAAATGTATCATACCCTAGCTCAAGAACCTTGCATCCCGCCTCTAGTGAATCGCGGATAGGACTGTTGAATAAGCTGAATTTAAATTACGAAAGCAATTAGTACATTTTTGGGGGCGTAGTACACTATTTGGGGCGTAGTCAAAAGCCTCTTTTTTTTTTAAAAAAAAAAAAAAAAATGCATATTCCCTCAAAAAGACGTAAAGGAAGTGAAAGAAAAAAAAAAGACCCCCCCCCAAAAAAAAAACCCTACCTGAATTGGGGTACGGCTTTGGAGGCTTCGAAATGATCGTCAGGTGTGTTTGGGCGTGGGGAGAACTCATCCTGCGAGTTCGACGACTGCGAGGGTTTGCGTCCTATTGTTGACGAGGATGTTGAGGATTCGTCATTCGAAGACTTTTTGCGTTGGACAGCGGGCCGCGTGGTTTTTGAAACCTTTCGTAAAAAGAATTTCCGCGGCATTCGAGGAGAGCTGCTGCCATTGTTGTTGTTGCTGCTGTTGTTGTCATTGCTTTCGGTATAGGAGCTGGTCGAGTCGGCCGAGTCATGGTTCGAACGTAGGTCATCGTAGGGTGAAGGTGAACTAGGTGAACTCTGGGAGTCGGCGTCCTTTGACAATGAAATCTCGTTGCCCATATTGGCGTGCGATGCAGGGGAAAAAATCCAAAAGAAAAAAAAAAGCAACAACGAAAAAGAAAAATGAACGCGGTATGATATATAATTAATAAATATTAGCCGGCGGTGTTTACTTGGCACGGTCAGGCAGCTTTGGGACTCGTGGCCCTGGAAGCGGTTCCCGAAAGAGAGTTTGAGTTCTGACCGCAGCCTTTCTCAGATCGGGGTCATCCGGAATAGGCCTAATCTGGGACCTTGGCCTTCCTCGCGAGCCGAGCCCCGCTCACCCGTTTTAGACTATCAGATGATGCCCGTATCCCAATGTCCTTTTATCCCCTCATTGTCTCTTTCCGCCTTGCTGTCTTTCCCGTCTTTTCGCTTTCCGCTTTCCTGTCTTCCCGCTTTTTTGTATTACAACTAGGCTTATGAGCAATATCTCTTGAAGTTACTCCCCAATCCTATCCCTTCTCCAATCCCTCTCTCTCTGCCAAGCTCTCGCCACCATAATTGGAATTCATGTTGCCCGAATTTGTCCAGCTCTCCCAGTGCACAAGGTGGCTCTCCCAGTGCACAAGGTGCATCTATTTTTTTCGCATTCCCACCATCTGTCCCTTCATCAGGTGGGCCGCACAATTTTCCTTGACAGGGTCTCAAGCACTACCAATGATCGTCAAGAAGGCAACCATGCATAGACGGCAGACACACCTTCTACGACTGTACCACCTTCGCGCCGGAAACCAGGCCAAATCGAGTTTTTTCTGTAAATTAAAAAAATTAATAAAGGGAAAAAAAAAGAGCTTTGCATGGAATTTAACCCATTTGAGGATTTCCTTTCCCAAATCCCTCAGTCCACTTAGTCCTTCTATCTCTCAATCAATTAGTCAGAGGAATTTATAAAATGGGACACCAGCATGATATCGAGATTATATATATCGTAGCGCCCGTTATGTTTGGTACACGACGTTTACTTGATTTTTAACTTTTTTTTTTTTTTTTAAAAAAAAAAAAAAAAATAAAAAATTTTAAAAAAAAAAATTTTAAAAAAAAAAAAAAAAAATTTAAAAAAAAAAAAAAAAAAAAAAAAAAAAAAAAAAAAAAAAACATCTGCGAAGCTGTTGTGGACTCATTTTCATCTTGGACTCAGTTCTGCAAGCAAGGAATATCAGCATTCTAGGTTAGAATAATCAACTAGGCTATTGGCTACGCAGACCCCAGCCATCGGGTGCAGAAAAGTTTACGGGATATGCACATATGAGGCGTGCTGCAACAAAACCAGACAAAGTGAACTTCTGACATTACTTGGGTGCTAGGCTTAAAGATTTTTCTTTTGCTCACCCCTTGCTGCAACCTTTCAATTATTTAATACCCATCATACATGATAATCACAACAAGCAAGCTGAAATAACCCAAAATTCTTTCTTTATTATTATCTCTTGCCACTTTTTTTTTTTTGTAAAACTTCTTTAAATAACATAGTTTTAAAAAATCATGACCAAAAAAGAATGTTTTAATTGTAAAAATACCAAAGAAGGATTAACTATAAACTGATAAGATCAAGAAGAAAAAGAAAGAATTGAATTTGTTGTTGAGGATGTACTGCAACAAGAGTTAGATAATAATATTGTGGCGACAAATTCACGGACTTCGGTCTTTCGTCATAGAACACGTGACTTCGCCGAGCCTTGGCATTATATTGATGCATGAATATTATAACCCCTTGGATTATTACACGATTGCATGGCTTTGAATCGTTTTTCTATCCTAACCCCTGTATTTTCGAGTATTCAAGCTTGAATCCTCTGCCCCCTTTCCTTTCTTTTATTCTCTATAATAGTATTTGCACTTTGCACCTAGCTATTTGTTCTACTATTCTATGTTATTGTTCTATATAAATAGCTTGATATTTCACTTCAATAAAAAAGAAGTTAAAATTGTTGTCTTCTTATTGATTATATGTATGCCTCATAACAGCTCTGAAACAACCTAAATATCATAGATTAGCACCCTCATCCTCATTATTTTGTTTGACATTTACTTTTTTATTTACTTGATATAATGAGCTGGTAGAGAACCTATATTTGTTTGTTATATTTTATATCACAATATCAATAAAGATTGAGAAAGAAATAAAATAAAGCTCTTCTGTGAAGCCCTAGAAAATGTAAAAAAAGGGAGAGTTTTGATAGACCTTTTTAGTATATGTAGAAATAAAATAATATAATAGTGGTAGATAAGATAAAGTTATTACAAATTATCTCTAATATCAAATCATATTAGATTGAAATGTTATTACTTATGAAGATAGTTGAGAATATAAATGTTCCCAATACCATAACTGTTATAGCCAAATTGGAAATAATAAATAAAATGAGTACTTTTTTTAAAAGAATAATAATACTTTAAGTTATATTTATCTCTAAAATTCCAAAGAAAGTAAATTAGTTTATTATATATATAATAATATTGAGATATATGAAAAAGAAATAGATAAGTTATGAATTAGTAACTTAGAGAGAAGTATATACTCTGATATAGTTTTAAGAGTAAACTTTAAAGGTTATGCTATAATATATACTAAACACTATATTGAAAATCTTAGAAAAATAACTCAGTAAGAATGAGATGATATTTTGTCTATACTTAAGAATATAATTAGCAATATAGAATGAGTTAACAAAATAATCAGTTTTTTTATTAGCATCTCTGTTAGCTAACTTGAGAACTAAAACTTACTCTACTTCTATATACATATAAGTAATTCTTAAATACTAAGAATATTGAGAAGAAATAGATAGAATTATAAGAATTCTAGCTTTCTCTGAAATAGCTGAGAAAATTCAAAAAGCTTTATCACTTAATTAAGACAAAATTATTACTTAAACTGATAAATTGGTTATTAGATTATATAAAGAAATTAGAATAATAGCTATCTCTAGAAAAGATAAATTATCTAATAATATTAGTATTATCAATTTAGAAACTTAATCTTAATTTTATAATATCTTGTAAGAATTAATAAGAAAATAAGAAAATAAGAAAATACCTTAGATTACCATAATTTTGCTATTAAAGCTCAAATCAGATAATCAGCTTATAATATAAAAAAAAAGAACTAAATATAATTTCTAATTATATTAAAAGTTATCAAGACTCTGAATTTATAGTAAATCTATTTCCTAGATTCATACTATGCAAATAATAAAGATAATATAGATTAATTAATAAAAAAAAGCAATTAATTTACTAGTACTATACAAAATAAAAGTTCTGAAACTTATTATATAAAATGAAAAAATAATCTAAATTATTTAAAATATAAAGAAAAAGTTTGAGAAGAATAAAAAGAAATGATCTTGAGAAAATAAAAAAAGCTAAAAAAAAAAAAAAAAAAAAAAAAAAAAAAAAAAAAAAAAAAAAAAAAAAAAAAAAAAAAAAAAAAAAAAAAAAAAAAAAAAAAAAAAAAAAAAAAAAAAATAAAAAAAAAAAAAAAAAATATAAAAAAAAAAAAAAAAAAAAAATTTAAAAAAAAAAAAAAAAAAAAAAAAAAAAAAAAAAAAGCAATAAAAATAATACTAAGAAAAGAAATTAAATAATTAAAAAGAATT
>RBNK01001788.1:0-13429 GCA_003990785.1 Endogone sp. FLAS-F59071 | reverse complement strand
GCTTAAGGAATATATTAAACTTAAAAAAACCCCTAAATATGACAACTTGATAGCTGTTGAAATAACGCTATGGAAGGTGTGCATTTCGATGGAGGAGCTCTCACAACTTGACCACTACTTTGACATCGAGGCGAAAGGCACTAAACTGTCGCCTCTCAGCGAAATACAAGACGCCTTTACGGGTGCACCTCCTGCCAGACACGTTCATGTTGTCGTCCAGATTCCGCCAATCTACAAATCTGTTGCTATCAACGCATCATTTGAAAGAAAAGTGGCCAAGTTTGTCTGGAAGGAGCAGCGTCGATATATGACGTTTACAGGCCTGCGGAGTTTAGTCTACCAGGTGTTCAAGTTCCCCGACGGCGTTGACGAGAGCGACGTTACAATCAAGGCGAGCTTCGACCCAGATGGCCTATACATGCCTATCGACAACGACGAAACCCTGGCGAAGTTAGTTGGTAATGGCGACGGGGACGTTCAGCTATCGCTGGTCCTTGGCACGCTACAACAGCCATATTCAAGCTACACGTTTAAAAACATGGCGCGAATCATGGGCATTCCGGAGGAGAGGTATAACGATCTGCCGACATTCAAGATCGGTATAGTAGAAATCGACCAGAAAATTCTGGATAATACAGTTGAGGAGATTTTGGTGTGTAAAATATGGGATAATAAGATGCGTTATATTCTGTGCGAATAATACTAATTGATACATTTATTGTATATTAGCGACGCTGGTGAGGTTGCTTCAACACCCAAGACGCGAACGAGGCGACACTGAAGATGTTTATAGTGTGCGTGTTGTTTGGCGTTATTGAACATTATGGAGGCCAACTCAGGATCGTCGCCGAGCACGAAATAGCAGGCACCAATGGGAGGGGTCCGGTGGATTTTGCCATCATCCGCCGAATTGGCTTTATGATAGCGGGCATCACGGAAGGCAAGAAACTCAACGTCAACAACGGCGTGGGGCAAAATGCGGTGCAACTGCAGTCGGCATTATACAACAACAAAAAGCGCTCACATGATGACATGGATGGTGAAAATTCGCTGTACGGTATCGTATCCACTGGTGCGCGGTGGGTGATCACAAAGATGGTGGAGAGGAACGGGAAGGCTGTTTTGATGGTGAGCGACACGATGGATCTGTATCTGCCGATCGGGGAAAGGGAGTTGACGGCTGCCAAACTTCACGAGGATCTGGAGCCTCTCATGCAGCGGATCAAGTGGTGTCTCGATCAGCAATTGCCGCAAGAGAACAACAAGCGTGTGCGTCGAGTGTCCCCTCCCTCTCGGTCGTCATCGCGCATTGCAGAAAAGCGTGCATCGAGTCGCAGTGAGAGTCGTAGTCGCAGTCCTCCTCAGCAAAAGTAGTAGAATATATATTTAATGTGAATTTGTAAAACAAAATAAAAAACAGTTATTAATATCAAAAGTTGGCGATGGTATAAAAAAAAAAAAAAAAAAAGTTATTATCCGAAACGGCCTTAATATCCACCCAAATAGTGTATATTCACATTTGATATCACAGACATTATCAAATTTGAGGGTTAATACTGATATAAATTTTGATGTTATATCTTTTGTCGAAAGAATTTTGTATACATGTTTTTTGAAAAGATTATAGAAAGTTGTAAGATTTACAAATTCATAGCTACCCTTTGAATTATCCCTCAACACAAATGTCTTTGTTTCAGCCACACTGATAAGCTATAATTGAAGGCTGTTTCCCATCCATTCATCGCACTTCTAATTGGATTTGTATAATATTCTCCTAATTTTTCCAGATTCCACCACCCTCAAAACTAAGCTATCTTGATCTCTTAGAGCAATATAAACATCCTCATCATCCACCATGGTAATATCATATTGTCAGTATTTGTAGAGTATTGTACTTGATGCACCGATTGACAACTATTATATAGACAAAGCAATATCCAATAAAGTTATATATCTTTATATAACATTCCATTGAAAATTTGGTATATAGTGTTTACCTCTTTTTTTATTGCTCTATAAAGATCTTTAAAGGTAATTTCTCATAAAACCAGAATCACTACTGTCTGTTCTTCAAATTGTATGGTTAGGTAGCACTGATCAGACTTGGACATTTCGTTTCGTATCGGCAGGATGGGAGTTTCAAAAGCACATTCTTAAGTAATAAAGTGAGACTAAAAAACTTTGCACATAAGTTGGAATAAGGGGTGTGTGTGAAGTGATATCTCAAATATTTGGGTCAGTTATGCAATGTGCATCCTGCATGATGTAATGGAAAAATGTTGTCAGATAATGCAGTCTCCTTGTATCTTATAATTTTACACTAAGACATCCAGCCACTTGAGAATACTTGGGACTGGTGAATAAATATAACAAATATATCTACCATTATGGCAAGATAATATTGCACACTAAAGTTCTCTGGTCAGAACAACTCGGTTGGGTGGAACAGGCAAAGGAAAATCAAGCTGTTTTCATAGTTACCATCACGCATTACATGTTAATTAATATATTGTATAAAGGGGGGCTTGGATGTTGTGATGAAAAAACTCTTACAGATCACAGATCACAAGAATCTGGGATCACTCAATGAGATATCAGCCTTGATTGCCGGGTCTAGCTATTTGTGGAGGTGATAGTGTTTACACCAAAGATCAAGTATGTATTTGTTATTTGTAGAACTGGCTGGCAGTTTTTCCATTAAAGCTAAAAATATAAAAACAAACAAGTATACAATTTACTGGTTTCATGGGAGTAAGCTTACTATTAATACTTTTACCATTAGAAAATACTGGGGTTGAATAATATTTATTTATTTTTTTTTTTTTTTTTTTTTTTTTTTTTTTTTTTTTTTTTTTTTTTCAAAACAAATTGTTGTATAAATTGTTGGTCTATATAGTGGTGATGATCAATATTTCCTTTTTGAAAAAATATAAATAGTTTTACTCCTTTGCATAACTTCGATTCTGCAATGCATAGTTCATTCTGTTGTTGCTGCATTCTCATACTGGTTCCTGATCCCCAAACCGAAACCACAATGGTAAAGAAGCACTGAAGTCTATCTGTTTTCATTCTGGAGGAGTGTTATGTAACAATACTCACATACAGCCAAAGAATATATTTTTCATCCTTCCCTACAATGGTAACAAAACTAGAGAGGTATTACCATTACCAATAACCGAGAGAGGGAATGACCTTGCTCAAGACATCATCTCTACAAATAGCTAGACTCAGCAATCAAGGCTTTGTTGTTGGTAGATCATCTCCCATGCTGTAAACAAATACTCCCATGCATCATTACTAAAGCAATCCTCATCCTCTTTTCACATACTACACCTTCATATGTGCAGATATTGCTAGAGTCGGAGAAATACATAAACTTATCAGCTATGTTAGCAATCATTGCCTATTGCATTTTATACTCAAATGTTTATTGGACCTCCAGGTGAGATGAGTAAGGTGAGTTAAAATGAGTGAATAAAAAGCCAACAAAGATATCTTTACCATTAATACTCTACCTCTTTTCATAGATTCCAGTTGCACAGAGTGGTATGATTGATAAAAACTTAGGCTAGTATAATTAGAATAGGGGCATTTGCATTTGGCTTATTCCTCTGCTATCAACTAGTATAATACTCCTTTATTCAAAACAATAATAGAACTGACATACCAATTATATTTATTTTATTTTAATTTTTATGCTTTTTTTTATAGTTCATATCTTTGAGGAACTAATAAATAGTTCTGTCTACAAACTTAAACTGGCATCCAAAAACAAAAATGTCTAAGCCTGACCAACATCAGCTTATCATGCACTTCGAAGACCAGATTCAACAGATCTCAGTACAAAATAATGTTATATATCAAGGCCTTCATGAAGCAATAAATACATAAGTATATATTATATAACCAATTGATTTATAATCATTGATATTTATTAACTATATTGATTGCAAAATATTAGATACCCATTGGCGAATACTGTTTGATAATTTTAATCGGAGATGATATAATCACTGACGAAGAGGGGATTTATATTTTGGATAATGACAATGTTTGACTAATGTTAGATGAGAATGATATTATTAGGTTGAGGGTGGAGGTGGATGAATATTTGGACTCAGATATAGAAAATAATGTGGTGGATAAAATTCAGGAAAATGGTGTAGTAGATGAATATTCAGATTTAGATAGCGTAGGAAATAGTGTAGTAGATAAAATTCAGGAAAATGATGTAGCGGATGAATATTCAGACTTGGATAGTGTAGAAATGGTGTAGTGGATGAAATTCAGGAAATAATGTAACAGATGTAAATTTGGACTCGGAGGGTATAGAAATATAAAATATATGATAGCACAATTATTATACTTAAATTTGACTGAGAAAAGTTGTTTAATACAAATTCTGTTGTTTTTTACAATTATTTATTTTATATTGCACCCTCTCTGATACACTTTGCACACCTACAAACAAATCCCCAGCTATGCAGTAAAATCTTCTGCCTCTCCTCCACCCTAGCTATATTATCAATATACGATATAACAACCTCATCACCTGGTTGCAATATACTTGATGCAATGATCTTAGTCTCAATACCCTCTATGGACAGGCTGGCATTGGGAGTACAGCTATGATTGAATATAGCAATGTGTAGGAAAATGTAGGCTTTCCAGGGTATACCTTTGAATGTCTTGTAGGTAAATATATTGGATACAAGTAGATTCTCCAGTGTGATGTAAATTCAGTAGTCGAAATCTGATCAAAATTGTTGAAGATCTAAAATGTCAATAATAGTTATATAATTGTCAAGCAACTGTAGGCTATATGGTCGATGTAGACCCATTTTGAATGCAATGTACACTAGGTTTCGAACAAGCAGTTGATTGAGTGGGTGTATATCGGTAGTAATAGAAATGGCAAATAGTTTTAGTATTTGTAGAGGAATGAGTGATCTGGTGCTGGAGGCCGAGTTAATATTATGTATAAGCACACTAATGTCCTTTGTACAGAGCTGGTCATGGTAAAGGTTTTGTACAGCCACATGGTAGTTTTGGTCACAGTATGTGGTTGAACACCAAGGATAGCGAAATGGGTCATTCCATAGATTGGCATTGCAGTGGTCACAGACTGGTGAAATAGCAGAATGAACACAAAGTGTATGCATCTCCATAAAGATAGGTTGAGAATGTGCGGTTTGCTTGGTAGTGAAGATGCCAAACTGTGGTTGTTTGTCAGAAGAATATGTTTTAATTTTTTTGACAGTGAGGCAAGAACCTGATTCGATTGTCAATTTGATATTGCTGAGCAAAGCAGTAGGGTTGTTTTTGCATTTGTTATATATGTCCCATGGATATCAGTTGGTAGAGTCCAGACTGCCACTAGACTTGTACTGCTTAATGTTTTGAATGTAAAGATTGAGCCATTGTCTCTTCGCATCATTGGTAGCTTGGCTAGAACACTTCTTGTATCATGGAATAGATTCGCTGTAAAGATGAAGATTTCTCAACGCTGAAGCATAACAAAAACAAATGTTCATGTATATTTCATCTTGATATTGTTTAGCTACTACACCAGATATTTGGCTATCAGTTGTGGATTGGTCAGCATTATATGTGAGAATTAGATATTACTTGTCACCACCAATGGATTCGAAAATGCGAAGTGCTCTTTGGGCATCATACAGAACTAGTTCTGGATAGTTTAAGTGAGCAAATACTATTGCTCATTCAATAAATGCAATGGGGTTGATGGAGAAATGCATGAGTGATTCGGTATATAAGGATAGAGATTCTTGGAATTTTTTTAGTTAGAATGCCAACTGGGCACAGCAATGAATATCTATAATGGCAGACATGTTAAGATTGTTTAGTGGTATGAGGCTAGATAAAATATTTTTAATTCAGTTAGAATTAGAAACATTTTTTTTTTTTTTTTTTTTTTTTTTTGTTTTTTTTTTTTTTATTTACTTCAACACGATCAAAACCAGAATATAAAATATTATGGTTATGGGGCTTGAAACATCTTAGTATTCATAAGGCAAGAGTACGAGGATGTTTCAAGCCCTGCTATGAACATGATAAAAAATAAATACCCTTAGTTGTTAAGAATTTTGAGGATAGCGAATGGACCACAGTTTTGGGTAAGTTTAAGTAAAGAGGTCTAGAGAGTTATTGTATTAGTCTTAAATGTGAATCGAACCAAATTAATATATACTATCAGTGAGTATACTTCTTTATTTAGTATGATGATGAGATTTTCTAAGCCTTCGACGCCCTCTCCATTAACCGCAATGATCGTCAATCCGGTATGTAAAAGTGACTATGACTCACTGGGCTCCCATCTGTTGTGACAATGCCCCGATTCTAGGCGCAATCTGGGAATCGGTGTGGCTTTTTGTATGTGACGTTCTGAGATCTTTCTGTTTACAGACATTGCCATCTGATTCGCACGGTGTCATGTGCTGGGAAATGAGCAATGGAACATGAAACCAACAATGCGAAATAGACTCACAGCACTGCTAATGAACGGAGTACGCGGTTTGAGAGACACTTTTTCATTGGTGTTTATGGTTTTGTGGGAACTCGGCGTTACCGGAGTATAGTCAGTTGTGTCTCAACACAGTCACTAAGGGTCGGTGTTCCTGTAAGTGTTAGTATTTAATTAATTTTTTTGTTTTATTTTATTAAAAATCAATAATTATCATAACATTCCTTTACACAATGTCACTTCAAGAATTACAAAACACGCTCGAGGCTAATGGCGCCTACCTGGATTCTCTGGCTGTGAAGGAATTCCCCGAAGGACGTGGTGTCCAGACACTAAAACATTGCAATGCGGGGGAGGAATTACTCACCATCCCGGGTCACCTCTTATGGACCACAGCTACGGCCGCTGCTCACCCGCATCTTGGACCAGTGCTACGTGAACATCGACTACGATCACAGGAGGAAACCCTGGCAGTATTCGTCCTGTTTATTAAGTTGCATGACGATGGTGGGTGGAGAAAGTGCCATACGAACGTGCTGCCAGCACGGTACAATACATCGATGGATTTCACAGAGAGCGAGCTTGCAATCCTGACTGGAACATCTCTGCATGTCCTCACCAAGAAGATAAAACAGCAGAATGAAGAAGACTACACACAGATCGTCAACGAGTTGTTTAACAGATACCCGAACCTGTTCCCTCTCGATAAATTCACTCTTGATGAGGTAGGTTTCTGAGTTAGTGTTTTATTTACTTTTTGTTTTCATGAATGATCTAATACTTTTTGTAACTCAGTTTTCATGGGCGCTTAGTACTGTTCGGAGCCGCAGTATGGTTTTTGTTCTACCCGAAGGAGAACATTTGATCATGCCCCCGTTTGCAGACATGCTCAATCACTCGACTGATGTTCCGACATGCCATCGATATGATCAAACCACGGACACTTTGCACATTTTAGCAGGCAAAGAATACAATGAAGGAGACCAGGTATGGTTGTATTTATTTTTGGTAGCTCATTAATTTGGTGCTATTTTATTTTCTAACTATCGCGTATTTTCAGATTTACATTAATTATGGGCCAGCCTCGAATAGTCGCCTTGCACGCCTCTATGGTTTCGCCCTTCCAGACAACCCATATAATTCCTACGACCTTGTTCTTCATATGGAATCCACAACCATAGAAAAACATGCCCTCTTCCACGCTGCTGATCTAAACCACACCTCTGTCATTCCTCTCACCCTCCAAAACCCGCTTCCTAGCAAGATACTGGAGTACCTCCGCATCCAGCGTCTTGTGGGGGCAGAACACGAGATGGTCACCAATACAGCCAAGCTCATCACATGGCGTAATGAGTTTGAGATTCTCGGCGCCCTTGTTGATGCCTTAACATGTCTATTGGATGGGTTTCCTACCCCAGCCAATGAACTTCAACATATAATTGATCAGGGGGAGTTTGTGTTTGGTTCGAATGCATGGGTAGCGGCGATAGTCAGTATTGGAGAGCAACGGGTGTTGGAGGCTGCAAAAAAACAAGCAAATGTTTTACAGGAACAGTTATTTGGGATATTGTAAATTTAGATAGAATAAAGCGATTACTCAAATAAATTTTTTTGATAATAAAAACCCAATGTCCGAAACATGCAAAAAAAACATTATTCACTCCCTTACCGTGTGAATAACACCACCAAAAAGCTTGGGTAGCATCTTTTGGCTCTGGGATCGATTGCCCACTCAAATCCATACCCGAACATTGCTGACGAATTAAGCTTATGTCCATCATTGCCTAGTTCAAACTATATTAAAATAATATCCAATCTCAGACTTACGGTAATCCTGCCCAACTTTAGAGTATTTCATTATCAGTGAATACTAAAAAAGATATAATGAGAGGTAATATTAGTATCTAAGTGCATACAGGAAAAACATTAACGTGTTACTGATGCTGTGTTGTACAATATTTTTAATTGTGGTGTAGCGAATCACAAAACTAAAACCTACACTTGCTAAAGTTCCATTATAATGTCACACACTCACCTTTAAAACATAATTCTTACATTTAGTTAGGGTCATGCAGAGAAAGTGTGACAATCTCCATCTTCGGTGACAATAAAAAAAAAAAAAAAAAAAAAGACAGTGAGGCTTAGATCAACACAAAAACGTAATGGTCTTTAAAATGGGACGTGTGTATTTTTTTTTAAGCCTCCATATTTTTTTTTTTTTTTTTATTTACTTCAACACGATCATAACTAGAACATAAAATATTATGGTTATGGGGCTTGAAACATCTTAGTATTCATAAGGCAAGAGTACAAGGATGTTTCAAGCTCTGCTATGAATATGATAAAAAATAAATACCCTTAGTTGTTAAGAATTTTGAAGATAGTGAATAGACCACAGTTTTGGGTAAGTTTAAGTAAAGAGGTTTAGAGAGTTGTTATATTAGTCTTAAATGTGAATTGAACTAAATTAATATATACTATTAGTGAGTATACTTCTTTATTTAGTATGATGATGAGATTTTCTAAGCCTTCGATGCCCTCTCGATTCTGTTTCCATTAATCATAATAATCGTTGATCTGGTACGTAAAAGTGACTATAACTCACTGGGCTCCCACCTGTTATAACAATGCCCCGATTCTAGGTGCAATCTGGGAATCGGTATGGCTTTTTATATGTGATATTCTGAGATCTTTCTGTTTACAGACATTGCTATCTGATTCACACGGTGTCATGTGCTGGGAAATGAGCAATAGAACATGAAACCAACAATGTGAAATAGACTCACAGCACTACTAATGAATGTGTTGAAATTATTAGCTTATTATATCTCTCTCTCCCAGCATTAACGATTGATCATTACGTCACTCAATCGTGGCTTAGATGATCTTTGTTTTGTATCGACCAATTATAATTTAGCATTAATAAATACACGCATATTGGCTTTATAAGCCAGTGTGCTCTTTTACTCCAAAACACATATTCGAAGATCAATTATTTCAACAGGTTATGAGCCCCGAGCCACTCGAATTACAGCTCAATAACCTGAGATCTATGCAATCATAGCATCTACACAATTACAACTGCGATTACTGTAAGTGTTTATTTAACATTGTAAACAATACATCAAACAACGCAATAAACAATGCGACAAACAACACCACAATAAAGCAACGCGATAAACAGCACGTAATGATATAGCATTCAATGACACAATGAAATAGACAACCTATACTTATCGTCATCAGTAACAAGATCGACAAGATTGTAGTCTAAATCAAAAACAGATAACAGATATCAACTCGCTGATGATGACGATGAAGGATTGGATAGCAACCATCAGAGCAATATTGCATTTAGCCTTGATTGACAGGAACAGATAGCTACAACAATCAGAAATCAGGAAGATAAATTAGATATGCTGGCAACCCTAATGGGTGAATTGATGGCAAAAATCAACAAAACAAACGCATCACCTAGCGCACCAACCAATCAGAACGCAGCTACAGAAGGCAACATACCATGACCATCACCATCACTAACAACATCAACAAAGCTTAACGATCTGGTGAAGGAGTACCTGAGATCGATCAACAAATTCGATGGGTCAGGTAGCGCACCCAGATTGTTTGATTACTTTGATACCATAGAGCAATATATCACCAGCGCCAATCTATCAGTATAAAAGGAGGAAGTTAATGCAGCAATCAGTAAAATTACAGGCAACGCTAGAATGTAGTTATGGAGGCACATGAATACATCGGGAGAATTTGATTTGTAGAATGAGCTTAAAGAGGCTATGACGCAAAAATACGCACCAATGGAACAATTATTACGAATGCGCAATAAGCTTGCGATGATGAAGCAAAAAGGATCAATTAAAGATTATAATGATGTGTTCAACTGAATTATGGTGCAAATCAAAGACATAACCAACACAGAAGCTATACCGTAATATCTCCAGGGTCTAAGCCTCAGGTACCAGGAATTAATACTTGCGCAGAAGAATATGCCGACAATGCTGAAGGCTTTACAACTCGCATGCATCAGATTCGACCCAGATAACAAACAAAAGTGCAACGAAGCCCACATGATAGACTGAGGCAGCTACCAAGACAGCTACTGAGGTGGCTACTGAGGCGGCAGTCATGACAACTAAGGCGGAAGCACCAGACGAAGCTGAGGCTATAACAACGATAGCGGAAATGCCGGACGAGGCCGAGGCTATAACAATGATAACAGAAACAATTGAGGAGGTCATAATGACAGAGGCGACCAAGGTGGCGATCGCAGAGCCAATCGAGGTGGGAATTTTCAGGGATATCCTCGGAAATGTTATATCTGTGAGGGAGAATATAGAATATTTCAATGCAATAAATTCAATGATTAAGTAAAAACAGAAAAAGAAAAGGCTAAACTGAGAGCCGAAGCAAATCTGGTGATTGGCGCTATTATCGATTTGGGTACCATACAATATATGTTCAACCAATTAGAGATTTTCGAGATGGTGGCTGAGCATGATGGCTTGGTCACATGTGCAGGGAATGAGAAATTACGTGCGATGCACGTTAGGACAATTGAGCTCAACGATGAGCTGAAATTATGGGACATCTTATATGTACTAGAGATCACCAGAAATTTAATATCTGTGTAGGCATTGACACGTGACGGAAATGACATAACCTTCAAGAGCGACAGATTAGTAATTAAAATCAGTGTGGATCACGAAGAAATCAAAATCGGACAAGCTGATGGTGACCTATTTTATTTATTGACATCACCAGAGCTAGAGCTAGAAGCAAACATCACTGATTCCAAGATTGCAAACATCGCTGATTCCAAGATTGATGACTACACACTATGGCATTACCAACTAGGCCATCCGGGCCAAAATACTCTGCAATCAATCAACAAATTTATCACAGGGCTCAGAGATGTATGGCTATCGACCGGACAAATCGAAATATGCATTGGGTGCGAACATATGAAGTTGCACTGCAAGCCATTTGGACATGTGAAAAATTGATTGATGGAGCCTATCGGAAGGGTGCACTCAGATCTGTGTGGGCCGATGCCCACGCCATCAGTCAATGGAGCAAAATATATATTAACATTCATCGATGACACTACTTGCTATGTCACAACATATTTTATTGACAACAAAAGTGATACATTTGATCGATTCTGGACATTCAAGGCATTCGCCGAGATGCAATCGAGCTGAAAACTGAAGATTCTTCGGTCAGATGGAGGAGGAGAGTATATAAACACCAAGATGCACGAATTTTTAATCAAAAATAGAATCCATCATGAAATGATGACGCCAGACATGCTGCAACAAAATGGTGTAGCCGAATGATATAACCGGACATTGATGGAGTCAATCCGAGCCGTTAAAATCACTGCTGACATACCTGATGAACTTTGGGTGGAACTTGCTGCGAGTACTACATATTTATGCAACTGATTGCCAACATGAGCTAATAAGGAGAGTGCTTCACCATTTGAATTATAGCATGATCACAAGCCTGATATTAGTAACTTACGTGTCATATGGGCTGATACATATATGCATATTTGCAAGGGAAAAAGGTTGAAACTGGCACCCCAATCTAAAAAGCTTAAAATGATTGGCTATCATGATGAAAAGAAGGCATACAGGCTCTGGGATCCAACCAATAGGAGGATAGAGATCAGCCGCGACATCACATTTGATGAATCTATTATATTAAAATCCCCAACAATCATCAACCCAGAAGATCAAGAATATGTCATTGAAACAATTATCGGAGAATGCAAGATTGATGAAAAAAGACAATATCTGGTTAAATGGCTAGGCTATAATGATAATGACAACACCTGGGAGCCAATCAAACAATTGATCGACACTGAAGCTCTACAAATTTGGCAAGATCGCATGTCAGAAGCTAATTTAATTGAATCAACCGATGATCCAATAACCTACAAGGAGGCAATTTCTCTGCCTGATGCAAAGCTTTGGGAGGAAGCAATTAATCAAGAGCTTAAATCACTTAAGAATAATGACATGTGGACAATTGTACCTGAGGTGCCTGTGAGATGCAAACCAATTGGATACAGATAGGTTTTTAAAAAGAAGCTCAACACTGATGGATCGGTTGCCAGGTACAAGGTGAGATTAGTGGCCAAGAGATATTCACAACAGCAAGGAATTGATTATGATGAAACATTTGCTCCTATGGTGAAATTCATGTCGATCAGGGCACTTTTATCAATCAGTGCAGTCCTGAACTTAGAAATTCACCAAATGGATGTAAAAACTGTGTTCCTGAATGGTGATCTTGATGAAGAGATCTACATGATGGTACCTGAAGGAATCAACCAATTGGAGCTGTCACCAAGAGCTGTGTGTAAGCTCAATTGATCATTGTATGGACTAAAGCAATCACCTCATATGTGGAATCAGAAGATTGACAACTACCTCAGCTAATCAAATTTTATAAGACTACAATCAGATCACAGCATTTATCTAAAAAGAAGACAAGACGATCAATTGCTGATAATTATTGCCATATATGTCAATGATCTACTAATTCTGGCTGATTCGATGGAAACAATGAACAAATTCAAGATGGAGCTTAGCAACGCATTTGATATGATGGACTGTGGCGAAATTAAACATTTTTTGGGTATTCAAGTCATGCGCGATTGAAAAACACATATGATCACAATTGATCAAAGCCACTTCACCAATCAAATCATTACAAGGTTTAATATGACGGATGCCAAGCCAATCAGTACACCTCTTGATCCATCCATTCAACTCAAAGCTGAAGGGGGAAAATCCACAGACCAAAGTCTATTTAGACAAATGATCGGTAGCATAATGTACCTGATGATCGGGACAAGACCTGATCTAGCTGCTACTGTCAGCATCATCAGTTAATTTTCGGCTAATCCAATGCAAG
>RBNK01001787.1:0-13433 GCA_003990785.1 Endogone sp. FLAS-F59071 | reverse complement strand
TATAACAAAAACAAATGTTTATTTATATTTTGTTTTGATATTGTTTAGCTGCTGCACTAGATATTTAGCTATTAGTTGTGGATTGATTAGTATTATATGTGAGAATTAGATATTGTTCATTACCACTAATGGATTCAAAAATGTGAAGTGCTCTTTGAGCATTATATAGAACTAGTTCTGGATAGTTTAGATAAGCAAACACTATCACTTATTTAATAAATACAATGGGGCTGGTAGAGAATGTATAAGTGATTTGGTATATATGTTGAAATTTGATCTTTGAATGTATTTGGAGTAAAGAGCGCACTGGCTTATGAAGCCAATATGTGTGTATTTATTAATGCTAAAATATGATTGGTTGATACAAACAAAGATCGTCTAAGCCACAATTGAGTGATATACATCGATCATTGATAGGAGAGAGATATAATAAGCTAATAATTACAACACTCCCCCTGCTTGACATATCTCGATAAAAAATAAAAAATAAAATGTTCAACTGTACATCACAAATGGCATCCATAAAGTACATTCACTGCAAATAACTATATATGAAATACTACTTGAGTGATAAGAATGATATGATAAAGAAAATAAAAGTTTTCGAAAAAAGGTTAGTTACGTAAGCCCATTTTTGTGATCAACATTTCAAGTCTGAGTTGCACAAGTGGCTTAGTTAATGCATTGGCAATCATTTCATCTGTCACTATGTAAATGATATCTATCACCTTTGATTCAACTTTCTCTCGAATAAAGTGGTGCTGAATGTCAATATGCTTTGATCGAGCATGATTAATTGGATTTTTAGTGAGGGCGATTGCTGATTGGTTATCTTCAAATAAGGTTGTCGCACAATTCTACAAATATCCTAGCTCATCCAATAGGGTGCGTAGCCAAATGGCTTCTTTTGTCGCATGTGCTAATGCCATATATTCTGCTTCAGTTGTTGATAGGGCAACGGTTGGTTGGCGCTTGCTTGACCAGCTGATGGCTCCTCCTGATAGGTTGAAAATATAACCTGTGGTTGATTGTCGTGTATTAATGTCTCCTCCCCAGTTGGTATCACTGAAACCGATCAGTCTTAGATCCTGATCACATCCAAGGCACAGCTTATAATTGGCTGTTCCTTTAATATATCTTAATAATCGTTTGAGGGCATGATGATGTTCTTGCATTGGATTGGCCGAAAATTAACTAATGATACTAATAGCAGCAGCTAGATCAGGTCTCGTTCCGATCATCAGGTATATTATGCTACTGATCATTTGTCTGAATAGATTTTGGTCTGCAGATTTTCTCCCTTCAGCTTTGAGTTGAATGGATGGATCAAGGGGTATACTGATTAGCTTGGCATCCATCATATTAAACCTTGTAATGATTTGATTGGCAAAGTAACTTTGATCAATTGTGATTGTGTATGTTTTTCGATCACGCATGACTCGAATACCCAGAAAATGTTTAATTTCACCACAGTCCGTCATATCAAATGCATTGCTAAGTTCCACCTTGAATTTGTTCATCATTTCCATCAAATCAGCTAGAATTAGTAGATCGTTGACATATATAGCAATAATTATCAGTGATTGATCATCTTGTCTTCTTCTTAGATAAATGCTGTGATCTGATTATAGTCTTGTAAAATTTGATTGGCTGAGATAGTTGTCGATCTTCTGATTCCACATACAAGGTGATTGCTTTAGTCTATACAATGATCGATTGAGCTTACACACAGCTCTCGGTGACAGCTCCGATTGGTCAATTCCTTCAGGTACCATCATGTAGATCTCCTCATTAAGATCGCCATTCAGGAACACAGTTTTTACATCCATTTGGTAAATTTCTAAGTTTAGGGTTGCATCGATTGATAAAAGTACTCTGATTGATGTGAATTTCACCACGGGAGCAAATGTTTCATCATAATCAATTCCTTGCTGTTGTGAATATCCCTTAGCAACTAATCTCGCTTTGTATCTAGCAACCGATCCATCAGTGTTGAGCTTCTTTTTAAATACCCATCTGCATCCAATCGGCTTACGTCCCGCAGGTACCTCAGGTACAATTGTCCACATGTCATTATTCTTAAGTGATTTAAGCTCTTAATTGATCACTTCCTCCTAAAGCTTTGTATCAGGCAGAGAAATTGCTTCCTTGTAGGTCATTGGGTCATCGGTCAATTCAATTAAATTAGCTTCTGATATGCAATCTTGCCAAATTTGTAGAGCTTCAGTGTCAATCAATTGTTCGATTAGCTCTCAGGTATTGTCATCATCATCGTCATAGCCTAGCTATTTAACCAGATATTGCCTTTTTTCATCAATCTTGTGTTCTCTAATGATCGCTTCAATGATATATTCTTGATCTTCTGGGTTGATAATTGTTGGGGATTTTAATATAATAGATTCATCAAATGTGATGTCTCAGCTGATCTCTATCTTCCTATTGGTTGGATCCCAGAGCCTGTATGCCTTCTTTTCGTCATGATAGCCAATCATTTTAAGCTTTTTGGATCAGGGCGCCAGTTTCGACCTTTTTCCTTTGTGAATATGCATATATGCATCAGCCCATATGACGCGCAAGTTACTGATATCAGGCTTGTGACCATGCCATAATTCAAATGGTGAAGCACTCTCCTTATTGGCTTACATTGGCAATCGGTTGCGTAAATATGTAGCACTTGCGGCAAGTTCAGCCCAAAGTTCATCAGGTATGCCAGCAGTGATTTTAACGGCCTGGATTGACTCCATCAATATCCGGTTATATCATTCGGCAACACTGTTTTGTTGCAGCGTGTCTAGCATCATCATTTCATGATGAATTCCATTTTTGATTAAAAATTTATGCATCTCAATGTTTACATACTCTCCTCCTCCATCTGACTGGAGAATCTTCAGTTTTCGGCCTGATTGCATTTTAGCGAATGCCTTGAATGCTCGGAATCAATCAAATATATCACTTTTGTTGTTAATAAAATATGTTGTAACGTAGCGAGTGGTGTCATCGATGAATGTTAATATATATTTCACTCTATTAACTGATGGCGTAGGCATCGGCCCACACAGATCTGAGTGCACCCTTCTGATAGGCTCCATCAATCGATTTTTCGCATATCTGAACAGCTTGTAGTGCGACTTTATATGTTCACACCCAGCATATATTTCAATTTGTCTGGTTGACAGCCGCACATCTCCGAGCCCTGTAACAAATTTGTTAATTGATTGCAAAGTATTTTGGCCCGGATGGCCCAGCTAGTGATGCTATAATGTATAGTCATCAATCTTGGAATTGGTAATGTTAGAATTGGCGATATTTGCTTCTAGCTCTGGTGATGTCAATAAATGAAATAGGTCGCCATTAGCTTGTCTGATTTTGATTTCTTCATGATCCGCACCGATTTTAATTACTGATCTGTCACTTTTAAAGGTTATGTCATTTCTGTCATGTATCAACACCCATACAGATATTAAATTTCTGGTGATTTCTGGTACATATAAAACATCCTATAATTTTAGCTCATCATCGAGCTCAATCGTCCCAATGTGCATCACGCATAGCTTCTCATTCCCTGCACACATGACCAAGCCGTCGTACTCAGCCACTGTCTCGAAAATCTCCAATTGGTTGAACATATATTGCGTGGCGCCTGAATCGATGATGGCGCCAATTACCAGATTTGCTTCGGCTCTTGGTTTAGCCTTTTCTTTTTCTGTTTTTACCAAATCATTGAATTTGTTACATTGAAATATTTCGTGTTCTCCCTCACAGACGTAGCATTTCCGAGGATGTCCCTGAAAATTCCTACCTTGATGGGCTCCGCGATCGCCGCCTCGGTTGTCTCTGTCATTACAATGACCTTCTCAATTGTTTCCATTATTATTGTTGTAGCCTCAGCTTCATCTGGTGCTTCCGCCTCAATTGTCGTGACTGCCGCCTTGGTAGCCACCTCGGTAGTTGCCTCGATAGCCACCTCGGTCTATCACGTGGGCTTTGTCATGCCTTTGTTTACTATCTGGGTCAAATCTGATGCATGCGAGTTGTAAAGCCTCTAGCATTATCGGCATATTCTCCCACGCAAGTATTAATTTCTGGTACCTGGGGCTTAGACCCTGGAGATATTGCAGTATAGCTTCTGTATCGGTCATGTCTTCAATTTGCACTATAATCCAGTTGAACGCATCATTATAATCTTTGATCGATCCTTTTTGCTTCATCATCGCAAGCTTATCGCACATTCATAATAATTGTTCTATTGGTGCGTATTTTTGCATCATAGCCTCTTTAAGCTCATTCCATGAATCAAATTCTCCCGATATGTTCACGTGCCTCCGTAGCCACATTCTAGCGTTATCTGTAATTTTACTGATCACTGTATTGACTTCCTCCTTTTATACTGATAGATCGGCACTGGTGATAAATTGCTCTATGGCATCAAAGTAATCAAACAATCTGGGTATACCTCCTGACCCATTGAATTTGTTGATCGATCTCAGGTACTCCTTCACCAGATCGTTAAGCTTTGTTGATATTGTTAGTGATGGTGATTATAATTGTATTTGTATTTATAGCATGTTGCCTTCTGTAGCTGTGTTCTGATTGGTTGATATGCTAGGTAATGCGTTTGTTTTGTCGATTTTTGCCATCAATTCGCCCAATAAGGTTATCAGTGTGTCTAATTTATCTTCCTGATTTCTGATCATTGTAGCCATCTGTTCCTATCGATCGAGGCTAAATCCTATATTGCTCTGATGGTTGCCATTTAATCCTTCGTCGTCATCATCAGGGGGTTGATATCTGTTGTCTGTTTTTGATTTAGATTGCAATCTTGTCAATCTTGTTACTAACAACGATATGTATAAATTGTTCATTTCATTGTGTCGTTGAATGCTATATCATTATGTGTTGTTTATCACATTGCTTTATTGTGGTGTCGTTTGTCACATTGTTTATCACATTGTTTGATGCATTGTTTATAATATTAAATAAACGCTTACTGTAATCGCAGTTGTAATTACTATGATTGCGTAGATCTCAGGTTGTCAAGCTATAATTCGAGCGGCTCGAGGCTCATAACCTGTTGAAATTTGATCTTCGAATGTATTTGGAGTAAAGAGCGCACTGGCTCATGAAGCCAATATGTGTGTATTTATTAATGCTAAAATATGATTAGTCGATATAAACAAAGATCGTCTAAGCCACAATTGAGTGATGTATATTGATCATTGATGGGAGAGAGATATAATAAGCTAATAATTACAATAGTATAAAAATAGAGATTCTTGGAATTCTTTAGTTTGAAATGCCAACTAGGTACGGCAATGAATATCTATCATAGTAGATATGTCAAGATTGTTTAGCAGTATGAGGCTAGACAAAATATTTTTAATTCAGTATAAAATAGATTAGTAGATCAGTTAGAATCAGAAACTTTTTTTTTTTTTTTTTTTTTAAAATTATTTACTTCAACACAATCATAACTAGAATATAAAATATTATAGTTACAGAGCTTGAAACATCTTAGTATTCATAAAGCAAGAGTACGAGGATATTTCAAGCCCTGCTATGAAAATCCTATGATAAAAAAATAAATACTCTTAGTTGTTAAGAATTTTGAGGATAGCAAATGGACCACAGTTTTAGGTATGTTTAAGTTAAGAGGTTTAGAGAGTCATTGTATTAGTCTTAAATATGAATTGATAAAATTAATTTATTTATAGAACCAAATTAATATATACTATCAGTGAGTATACTTCTTTATTTAGTATGACAATGAGATTTTCTAAGCCTTCAATACCCTCTCGATTTTATTTCCATTAACTGCAATGATTGCTAATTTAGTATGTAAAAGTAACTATAACTTACTGGACTCCCATCTGTTGTGACAATATCCCGATTCTAGGTACAATCTGACTTGCTTTAGATAATTATAGTAGGAATCAGTGTGGCTTTTTGTATATAATGTTCTAAGATCTTTTCTATTTATAGACATTGCTATCTGATTCATATAATGTTATATTATGTGCTGGGAAATGAGCAATGGAACATGAAACTAACAATATGAAATAAACTCATAATACTACTAATGAACAGAGTATACAGTTTGAGAGATACTTTTTTCATTAGTGTTTGTAGTTTGTGGAAACTTGACATTACTGGAGTATAGTCAGTTGTGTCTCAACACAGTTACCAAGGGTCAGTGTTCCTGTAAGTATTAGTATTTAATTAATTTTTTTATTTTATTTTATTAAAAATCAATAATTATTATAACATTCCTTTATACAATATTACTTCAAGAATTACAAAACATACTTGAGGCTAATGGTGCCTATCTGGATTCTCTGGCTATGAAGGAATTTCTCAAAGAACATGGTGTCTAGACACTAAAACATTACAATTCAGGGAAGGAATTACTTACCATCCTAGATCATCTCTTATGGACCACAGCTATGGCTGCTGATCATCCACATCTTGGATCAGTGCTGCATGAATATCAACTATGATCACAGGAGGAAACCCTAGCAGTATTTGTCCTGTTTATTAAGTTGCATAATAATAGTGGGTGGAGAAAGTGCTATACAAACGTGCTGCCAGCATGGTACAATACATCAATAGATTTCATGGAGAGTGAGCTTACAATCCTGACTGAAACATCTCTGCATATCCTCACCAAGAAGATAAAATGGCAAAATGGTATGCATATTCTAGAACTTGTCAGCTGTCATGATATTTTTTTTTTATATTTTAGTATTTGATTTTTGAGAAAGATGAGTTAGAGAGGAGACATTGTAATAGCCTTTTTTTATATACTACTACATGTGATAATGTTGAAAAATAAAAATAAAAATGGAGATAATATATAAGAAATATTCACAGGCCCTTGGATATGATTTATTTATATATTAAAAGATACTATAAAAAAAAAAAAAAAAAAAAAAAAAAAAAAAAAAAAAAAAAAAACTGCATATCCTCAGAAATCGTCTGCCTGACCAAAGTCTGACTGAAGAATGAGGATGGGTGTGGCAATGAAGAGGTGATGGAAAGGATGCAACACACACAAAAAACAGTAAAAGCAGTGAGGGTATGTATGATCAATTGTTAGCTATAAAATCACAGTGTTATAAACATTTCCATCAAGTAAGGTAATACAGCTTGTATTTGTTTCTTTTTCAAACATATTACACCAAATCAGTGACTATTGGAATGTTATTAATCATTTGGAGTCATTGAACAAAATCATCACTCGATAGCTGGGACAGATCTGCAATAAGCAATTCCACAGCATGCTGGTACATTTTGTTGTAATCTATTATAGCAATAGATGAATCTTGAAGGTATTCTTTGTAAAACAGCAAACCAGAGATATGGAAAAATGTGAGAAACAAGAATAGTTTAAAGATAACAATTGACATCAATATCTTCTATCTACACACCTTTAACCCAATGACTGTGTGAGCCATATTCATCACCCTCCTCCTCATGTTGGTGTTTTTTGGTAACCATTGTTTTAGGTTTCAAATCCATGGTTTCCCAGTTGGTAGGGCTCACTGAACTGTTCAAGTTTTGCAGAGAAGGCATATTGGAAGCAGGGGGAGAGAGGGAGAAGTGTGTGAGAAGAAGACTCAAAAAAAAAAAAATACATTTATATACCCCTGGTTGAAACCGCATGACATTACACCCAGAGAAGGAATCACACGTCACCCAGAATCATGCGTGATTCACATAGAAAACACTCTCCATTCCCATGCATACAGGGTCACTTACCTTAACCAAGAGGGTTACGCAATCTGGCTGGGCTTTCAAAAGTCAAGACAAGTACGGCGAGGCTGAGCCGCTGCACCAACGTGTGCTGGTTATCTACGATAGGGGGTTTTATCAGGGCAAGGATGGCGATGTCATGGACTCGGTCAAAAACTGCAATGACCAGCCATGCACAAAGACTTTGGTGAATGACGCACCTCTTCCCCCTCTTCCTTCTCCCCGTTCTCCCTCTGCTCCTCCTTCTGTTCCTTCTCCTTCTCCTCTATCGCGGAAGCGAAAATCTCCTCCCATATGACCTGAACTTACTGGGTCTCATTCTGCTTATTTCACTTATTTCTTGACCTTTGTAAATAAGTTCAACTCTTAGTAAAAAATAAATAAAAATAAATAAAATAAATAAACCCTGCCTATTTTTATAAAGTTCATTTTATTCCATTATTCAACAGACTGATTAAACTTTATCAGAGCTGATGTTGTTTCAGATATGTAATTTTAGAACATAGTCACTTTCCCGCTTTTCCTCAATTTACCAAGTTGCAATTTGCCAACCCTAGCTGCAAAACATAGATATAGCTGAAGAAAACCATGAATGCCAATGCCTTTCTGACAAAAAATAACTAAAGGGTATTCAGGAGGTTGAAGAGCTCAAACAACAATGACAATAATTATTTAAGCTATTCAAAATAGCATGTACCCAGATACTAGGTTATGTGCTAAAAGCCTTTTTCAGACAACTGTAAATACCAACTGATGTGTTTCCAAGCCACGCACCACGCAGCTAACAAAAAAAAAGAAAGGCCTCACCGACAGATAAATATACAACAATGTCTTGTGCCGCTTCATGCTCTGCATCAATTTCCTTGTGACTGAGTCGTCTTCGCCAAAGTCGTCCTGTCTTTGCGATATACTGATAACTCAAACTATCAAAATAAAAAGAAATACAACAGAAAAAATACAACAGAAAAATATAAAACTCTATAGAAATAATCTTAATAGAGTCCTTTACAGGCCTATAGAGCCATTTTTCTGTTTTCAGTATAAATTCTTTGAGAATTGATGTTTTAAAAGTTGTTGTCGAGTATAGACTTGGCGCACCGTAGCCATTTGGGAAACACTAAATTTACCGTAGTAAACAACTCTTACACATGTCTCTCCAGTACACCCCTATCGAAGACCTGCCCAATGTCGTCGACGCCTTGAACCGCACTTTTCTTGATGGTAGCCTAAACGAGTCTCTTTTATATAGTCTCTCTTGTATACCAACCACGATACTGACGTGTCCTCCAACTAAAACGTAGGTGTGACTAAGCCGCTAAATTATCGTAAGGAACAACTGCGTCGGTTATACGATCTTCTTGACGAAAACGAGGTCGCGCTGGTCAAGTGCCTCTATGATGATTTGAGGAAGCCTGAGATTGAGGTCATTGGCGGTGAGATCGCTGCGGTCAAGGAGGATATTCTATTCTTCCTCAAGGTGAGAGTGTTTTGTGTATTTGTCTTATTCGTCTCGTTTCTATAGCACGTCGCTTATCGCATTTCCCCTCAATTATATACAGAATCTGGACAAACTTAGCAAACCCGAGAAAGTCAAGCCCCGCTATCTTGTCAACGCGGTCGACAAACTCCAGGTTCGGCATGTTCCCCTTGGGCTTGTGCTTATCATGGGTTTGTATAGTATTATTCTGCAAACATTACTCTGCAAATTCTGTTATGAAGAGATGATGCGGAAAAAAAAAATACATACTGCGACGACATGGACCCAGCCGTATGTTTAAGAAATAATCACTTTTCCACACCAAAAATTAAAATAGGTGCGTGGAACTACCCGGTTAATCTTCTCCTCTTGCCCTTCGTTGGCGCCATAGCCGCCGGTAATACTGTCATTCTCAAGGTAGACACCCAATTGTAATTATTTCATGTCGATGTTTTATTCACGAACGACAAGCCGATACCAACACACCGTCATCCGTACAGCCCTCTGAGATCGCCGTACACACGGCTGCGACCATCACATCTCTCCTTCCGCGCTACCTCGACGAACGCAGCTACCGCATTGTGAACGGTGGTGTGCCCGAGACGACCCGCCTGCTCGAATATCGGTTCGACCACATCTTCTATACGGGTAACGGCAACGTTGGCCGCATCGTTATGACAGCCGCGGCCAAGCATTTGACACCGGTAACGCTTGAACTAGGGGGAAAGACGTGAGTTTTGGGTGATTATAATGCGCGTGCGTGTGGGTTTACATCATGATATTTGAAGAATTGGGAACGCTTATTATTTCTTTCGTCTTTTCATTCTTGTAGCCCTGTTATTATTGCTCCCGATGCGGACCTGCAGGTGACAGCCAACCGCGTTGTCTGGGGCAAGCTCTACAACTGCGGTCAGGTATGTCACATCATATCATAGGGTCTTTCCTCTGTTTCATACTTTTCGAACTCATCACCGATCCCGCCGAATTGCCTAGACCTGTATCGCCGCCGATTACGTCCTAATCCCGGAGGCTCAGCTCGAGCCCTTCCTGGACGCGATTCGCCGCACGATCGACGACTTCTTCGGCGCGGATCCACAAAAGTCGGATTCATACGGCCGCATTGTTTCGGACCACCACTTCACGCGCTTGTTCAATATGATTGACCGCACCTCGGGTCGCATTATCCTTGGCGGACAACACGACAAGGCTGAGCGCTACATCGCCCCCACTGTCATCACCGGAATCGACGAGAACGATCCGTTGCTCCATGATGAAATCTTTGGGCCCATTCTACCCGTTGTGGCAGTTAAGGATGTGGATGCTGCCGTGGAGTATGTTAATGCGAAGTGGGTATTTTATTTTATTTATTGGTTTTATGCGTGAGAGTTAAATATATCACTTAATAGATTGGATTATTTAATATTCAGAAAGGGAGGTATAAAACCTTGAGCATCTCTTTATAATACATCTGCCCATTCCACACTTTGTCAATTTTAGGGATACTCCCCTTGCCCTCTACCTTTTTGCCAAGAGTAGCAGGACCATCAGTAAAGGTATGGATCGTACCTACCTTGTTTTCGAATGCCAGGGACCTGCTTCACTTTATAAAATTTGACTGCGCCTTTCTTCTTGACATGCCTGCTGATCCAAAATATGTATTCGTGGCATAGTGCTGGACAACACGCGCTCGGGTGGTGTGCTTGTTAATGACACCTTGATGCACTATCAAGGTAAATATAAAGTACAACAGAAGGTTTGTTGTAGAAAGAATAGATATAATCCGTGAGAAAATTTCCATCGCGCAATCCCATATGACTCATTATTCCTCCATCCGAAACCTCCAGAGCTCTCTCTTCCTTTCGGCGGCGTCGGTCCGTCAGGCATGGGTAACTATCATGGTGTCAAGTCCTGGCAGACATTCACGCACGAGCGCGCCACCATGATCAAGGACCAAAGCCTTGAAGTCGTGCAAAAGGCGGTTAAATACCCACCGTACACCCAGCAGAAGCTGCAGATTGTCCGCTTCTTAACCATATCAGTGCCGTGGTTCAAACGTGGGCGTGCGTATAAGACCGCCGTGAGGTTACTAGCGGGCATCGTCGTTTTGCTTGCGATTTTGGCGGCCTCGAAGAGGAAGTGATGTACCAAGATCCAAGGAATATTTAGATATATATTTTTACGCCCTTTATTTTATGGCACACTTTCTGAGTTATTCATTTTTATGGTAAATATAACTAATAATGTTTATGGATTTACGAACAATATCAAATTGGCTGTGGCTGTAACTTGGAATGAGGAAATGCACGTGACTGTAATTAATTTAAGATTAAGCCGAACTTCCCTTCTTCACTTCCACTCCTTCGGCCTGTCATGAACTCACGATGGAAACGGTTTCTGGCCGCTGTTGTCGTCTTGACACAGCTTGTTAGCTCTGTGAGCGCACATTCTAGTGCGCCTGGTACCGTAAGTATGATCTGAATGATTCAATACCAAAATTTCAATTCCCTAGCTCAACCGTTTTCCACCTCTTATTCTTACCTCGACCCCAGTGCAACGTCGACGAAATGACCCGTATCGGCCACGGCCTTTCCCTTCAGCCTGCCTGCCCCAACTGCTTTTCTGTTTTCGTGCATGCCAACACGAACTTCACTTCCCCCTCGCGCTACATCGTCACCCTCTCTTCAGCCGTCTACCCGACTTTCCGGGGCCTGTTGCTGTACGTGCAGAACTCATACAACCAGACCTTTGGTAACTTCACCGAATACGACTATTCCTTGTTTGGACCCGTCGAGTGCGAGGACGCTGTGGAATTCGACGTGCCATCGACGGTCGGGCATATTGACGGAAGGGACAAGACCTGGCCAGTGACCTTTGGATGGAGTCCAGGGGAAGTTGTGGTGAAAGGAGGAGACGGGAATTTGATGGAAGGCGACGTGGTCACTTTGAAGGGGATCGCTCTGGTGAGTTCAGCCACCCGGTTTGAGCAGTTGGGTTGTGGATTGGGTCGCGGCAATGTTCTAGATGATTGGGTGGCATGAAGTAATATAAGCAGATGAGTGGGCTGACATGGTTTAGGCGAGGGGGCCGGTTGAATGGGTAATACCGCAAGTGAACATAAAATATAAGTAAGGCGAAGAAATTCGAAAAAAAAAAAAAAAAAAACTTAAACTGAATAGAAGTTATTCTTGTGTGTATTTCAACTGACAGCTTCTCTGCCAAACTCTTTTCCATTCTTCCTGCTACAGATCTCCTACGCCAATTACCATATTATTCCTCCCTTCTCCTTTACCCTCCAACAATCTAACGCTAACTTCTTGGATATTTCCACACTCCGTCGCTTCCAGCTCCTCGTAGAGTCCCGCTCAGAGTCCACCGCTGCCTCTACCTCCACCTCCAAAACAACTTCTGCCTCAACTCCAAAATCGGACCCAACATCCAAAACGACCCCCAAAACAACTCTCAGTGCATCCACCCCAATTTCCACCCCAATTTCCACCCCAATCTCCACTCCGATCTCCACCCTGATCTCCACCACAATCTCCACCCTAGCTCCCACCCTAACCCTCACCCCCATCTCAACCCCTGTCGCCTTGGCGGTGAACACCTTTCGCGACAATGGGCTCTTTCTCGTAGTCCTCTTCTTTATTCTTGCCTTCTACTTGGCGGGCAACTTTGTCCTTCTCAGGATCAAGCGACTCGACCGCGAGCGCCGGAACAGCAGAAACAAGATGAAGGGCACCAGTGCATGGGGACCTGCCGCGTTGGCAGCCGGGGTCGTGGGCGTACCACCACCCGTGGGTGGGGGGCCGACGGAGGCGGCAGTGGGAATAGAAATCACAGGCGGACCGGGTGACGAGAAGAAGGTCATGTGAGGGTGCGTGATACGACGTGTTTAGTGATATAGAGGCTGATTGAGGTGACAGCCGTTTCCACATCCAATCGACTCATTTTCTGCATGGACATGACATAATTGTATGCGGGCATATTTTCATTTATCATGCCATGCTTAGTAAATAGGGACTCATTGATTTTTTAAAGCATTTAAACAAAAAAAAAAAAAAAAAAAAAAAAAAAAAAAAAAAAAAAAAAAAAAAAAAAGATTGAATGCTATTATCATATTCTAGAAGGATGATTTATATATATTAACCATTAAAAAAAAATTGAATAATAAAAAAATAAAATAAATCATTTTACGATTTATCTTACA
>RBNK01001786.1:0-13445 GCA_003990785.1 Endogone sp. FLAS-F59071 | reverse complement strand
ATTTAGACTAGACTAACTAGTCTGAAACTAACTTTGAACTATCTTAACTAAACTAGTAAAATTAGTCTAAGTTTAGATTTTTAAACTATCTCAGACTATTCTAGACTATTAGTCAACTAGACTGTCTCATTCAAAGTCTTACTCTTATTCTTTATAATATTTTAAATTTCTTTCTCCCTTTTATAAATTATATACTATCTAATATACTTATATATTGTAACAGAACATTTTGTGATGATATATATTTTGATTATATGAAATCACAGTTATATAACTCTCAATATTATTGAGACTCTTAGTATTATTGAGATTCATAATATTATCATAATCTAAAATAGTATTTTGATATAATATTATAACGGCCGACCCCCAACTTGACTGATTTTCACGAATTTTGTACTACACTTGATTTAGGAGTTACCGTAACATCCTGTACCCTTCTATTTTTGGTTAGTGTTGTTTTTAGCAAGCGATTTCGCCACCAGTGACAAACGTAGTTTTTAGCGACCGATCTCATTTTTATTGACGAAATATTATTCGCAGTTATCGAGTCATACTTGTAGCAAAGTCTTTATTATTTTGTTCATTCAGTTCTAGCAAATTTGTATAAATACCCCCTCTATTTCTATCTAAATAAATCAGTTTGCACAGAGTCTTGGAATATCTCAATATCAGTCATAGTAAAGCCTGAAGAGCACAGCACAAAGCTGTAGTAAGGATACGCAAAGGGAGATATCGCGTCCATAATTCTAAGCATTCTCAATGAATGAATGACCGGTTATTGGCACATTTGTCACATCTTGGTGCCAACTGGCAGGAGAGTTATCGAAAGACCAACTCTCACATCCTCATTCAAGCAGGACCGAACTACCCCTTCAAGTAACGACAGCGCACCCATAGTGGAAGACAGTATCGTTCAAAACGGATCACCAAAGGATACCCCCATTTTTTATACGAAGAAGATCACCGAACAGTTCCGGCTCTGAGGAAGAAGAATTCATTACACCTGATCCTTCAGACGGCGATTACAGTGAGACAAGAGAATCCATTGCCTCCCTTACAGTATACGACGGGTTATCATCAGACGATGAATCAGCCATCGATTTTGGAGACGACCTACAAGCATTATTTTATGAATCATCCGACAATGAAACAGATGACGAACCAGAAAACAACACATATGAAATGACAGAAAGACCACCGACCTTTACTGGTTATGTACCAGCTGAATCAGTAATCAAGTTCATTGAAGATTTGCAGATTTACAATGCGATCCGACAGTTCAACAATGTTGCAAAAGTGAATGTCCTAGAAGCAGTTTTACAAGGACCTACCAAGATTGCATATGACGCTGCAATAGCCGCTATGGCAGTAAACAGAGGATTCAATAGAGGAGCAGGAGGAGCAAATGCAGAAGCCGATGCCTTAGTAACCTTTACCAATGCCATCGCATGGTTAAGAGAAACCTATTATACCACCGACATACAGCAAAGCATGAAGGATCAACTTGCATCAATGTACCAAGGGATAAACGAAAGCCCTCTCGCCTTCCACACAAAGATACGACATGCGGTAGACCTTGCGGGATATCTGGCAGCCAACCAGGACCTCATTATAGAACAATCCTTTATGAATGGACTTCATCAAGAAATTGCCCTCCAAGTACGCTCCAGCCCGGTCAGACTAAATCACGCACAAAAAGTAGATTATGCACAAAGATATTGGGCCACATAAAACCCAGGTCAAGACATAATGCAGCAGATCTTACCAAACAACCTTCAAGAAACCCATACCATACCAGCAGTTGTACCCACCATCGCACCAGCCACAGTCAACTGGGGAGTAGCTTCACGAAAGGACCCAGCTATGGACGATCTTATCGAACAGATGAGCAAGATGACTACGCATATATCGAACCTTAAAAAGCAGATTGATGCACAGCGACTGGTCCAACGATTTATGGCAAACCCGATCCCAGCAACAGGATCAAATACGTATCCGATCGGCAACTTAAGGTGCTTTAGGTGTAACTAAGACAGGCATATATCAAGAGACTGCACTCAACCTGACACACGAGTATGCAAAAGATGCGGAGAGAAAGGGCACTATGCTTCAAGGTGCATGACGGAAACAAGCAGAATCGCCCAATCAAGAACTCAAGGATAAACCCAGATAAATGTCGTCACCTTCGAAGAAGAAGATTTCGATAGTGAAGACGAGTATAGCCAAGTAGAAGCATTCCCGGCTATACAAGAAAAATGAAAACCCGGACATCCTAAAAAGGCAGGATCTCCCTATACGACAAAAACTCCATGGGTAGCACAATGAGCACAAGAGCGAGAATTCGACGGTGATGAACAAGACGAGCTCTTCGAAGAAGAAGTAAACCGAATTATCTGAGAAGATACTCCGATGTCTGAAGCACCTGCGAGTAAAGGAAACAAGGAATGCAAATTGCGGAAATCCAAGAAATATAGTCTAGACATATGGAAGGAAATGGAGGACATGACCATCCCAGTCAAAATAGGACAACTAGCCGAATTCCCAACCTTCCGACAGCAAATCCGAAAAGGGATAAGTGATGCACAACCCGGGTACGAAGTAGTGGAGATCAATGCAATGCAACAATCGGAGGATGACGAACCGCAAAACTCATCGACATATTCACAATGTCAGATTGAGGAAATTACGATACTATGCATTATCGATATAGGCGCCGGAGGATGCATTATCAGCAAGACGATGCTCGACTGACTTGGGTGGCAGATCGAAGAGGCTACGACCATGACAATCGTAGTAGCTGACGGATATATTACAACACCGCTCAGCAAGGTGTACGAATTACCAATCCGCTTTGGTAAACTTATCATTCCAGTATCAGCAATGGTAGTCGACACTATGTCCTATGATCTTGTCATCGGAAATAACTGGTTAAAGAAAGTATGGGCAGTAATCGACCTCGGTGCATGCAAAATGCGAATCACCTGGAAAGGACGACATTATGAAATACCAGTCGACTTAGAAAGAGGAGTCCACCCACAAATGATAGAAAGCGATGATGAGGATGAACAGAAAGAATTCTTCATGATGCAGATCGTACGAACCAATCAGAAGGCCAAACCTCTAGAGTGAAAAAGTGAACAAGCCGCTGGATTTGATCTCTTTACCGTCAAAGATATTGAATTACAACCAGGAGAATCATGTGTAGTCGGAACAGGAATCGCCATGAAAATACCTCATGGACATTACGGTCAAATCAAACCAAGGAGTTCCCTGGTAGTTGCCGGAATTACGATCGACGCAGGAGTCATCGACGCAGATTATACAGGCGAAATCAAGATTGTAGTTGTCAACCGACATCAATTCAACATAGCCAAACTCTATGGAGGAGATCGAATTGCACAGCTGATAATTATACCCATCTGGACAGGCAAGGCCATAGAAGTAACCAACCTCGAAGAAACAACTAGAGGAGACAAAGGGTTCGGATCTACCGGAATAAATATCGCAAAAATCGTAACGGAACTCAAGCACGTGCCCAAGACAGCAAATAAGAAGGCATACACCTTTGGAGAACAGCTTGATGAAAAAGAAAAGAAGGAGTTACAAGAACTCATTAATGAATACTCTGACATATTCACAACAACCTTCGAGGAGATCAATCTGAAACCGCCAAAGCATTTCCACTACATTAACATCCAAGGGCACCCCCTGATCAAATGTGTACCATACCGAACACCACCGGCATATATCGAATGGCAACAAAAAGAAATCAACGATATGGTCAAAGGAGGAATGGCTGCTGAAACGGATAGCCCATGGGGATTTCCAAACGTTATTACACCCAAGAAAGGATTGGAAGCCGGAACCTTTGCTCCAAGAATGTGTACCGACTTTAGGAAACTAAACGATATCACTAAAGGAGACGCCTTTCCAATACCAAGAATCGATGATACCTTCTCAAAGATACCAGTCCGTGCAAGCCTCTACACAACCCTCGACATGACCAGTGGATATTATCAAATGGGACTTGATGAAGAATCACAGGAAATCACTTCATTCGTAACCCCGCAAGGCCATTGGAAATATCTACGAATGCTGTTCGGACTCAAGAATGCCCCAGCAAGCTTTCAGAAAATGATGACCAAAATATTCGGAGATCTCGTTGGAAAAATGCTATTAGTATATATCGACGACATTACAATATTCACAGTAACATTCCTGGACCACATCAAGGCACTATGTGAAGTATTCAACCAAATGAGAACCGAAGACCTTTATTTGAAACCAAAGAAGTGTACATTTGCTGCTGAAAAAGTTACAATGCTCAGGCACATCATCGACAAAGAAGGAATCCAAACTGATCCAGCCAAAGTAGAAGCCATTACCAAGTTCAAGAAACCTACCAACTGAACAGAGATGTGCGCCTTTCTGGGACTAGCTTTGTACTACCGTCAGTACATATGCAATTTCGCAAGCTTAGCTGAACCTCTGTACGTGACCCTTACGAAAAGCTACAATTGGGAAGAAATCGATGAAGAACAAAGCGAACTCGAACAAGAAGCACTCAATGCATTAAAGAAGGCCCTGGCAACTGCACCTGTACTGGCAAAACCAAACTGGACAAAGCTTTTCAAGCTTTATACCAATGCAAGTGCAATAGGAGTAGGAGCAATTCTCTCACAAGACGATACTAAGGGCTTAGAACGAGTAATTTGTTATGCAAGCAGAGGAACATGTGGCACGGAGAAGAATTATGAATCAACCAAATTGGAGTGTCTCGCGGTCGTATGGGCAGTCAAGTGGTTCAGATATTACTTCATCGGACAACACTTCGAAGTTATCACAGACTATTCGGCGCTTAAATGGTTGTTCAACAGACCTGATCCAAGTAGGATGTATGCATGATGGATCATGACACTTCAAGAATATGATTTCATGGTGAAATTCAGAAAAGGGAAGACAAACCAAAACGCCGACGCGCTTAGCAGAATGCCATTATTGGATGCCCAAGGCGGGGCGCAGCAATGAATACAACATTGTACTACGATTTGGTGATTTGGTTGACGAGGAGGGAAATTAGGGGAGATATGGAAGATTGGACGAAGAACATTTTATTAACCACTGGCAGGCAGTACGAAATTCAGAACAATTTATTATACTGTAAAAAGGAGGGACGCATTATTCCAGTAATTTAGGAAAAAGACATATCAAACATTTTATCATTAGTATATAATCATCCGTTATCTGGACACGTAGGCTAGGACAACACTTTATACTAACTCAGAAATTCGGCATGGTGGCCTGGAATGCAAGACGACGTAACCAACTTTGTATGAAATTGTGACACATGTCAAAAACGAGCAAGAGCGAAAGACATACCCTGAGCCACTTCTGCAACCATCAAGGCTGAACCATTTTCGCACATTAGAATAGACGTCATGGGACCTATGCCAGTAACATTAACGGGAAAAAGATATATTATTTTAGCAGTAGATTTCTTTACAAAATATCCGGAGGCGATAGCAGTTGAAGACGCAGACGCACAAACAGTAGCCAAATTCTTGCATACCAATATCATCTGCCAACACGGAGTACCAAAGGAAATAACCAGCGACCGAGGTACGGAGTTTCTGAACGAATTAATTAGGGAACTTGAGCGGACTTACTATATCAAGCATATCTGAACGACGTCATACCACCCACAGGGAAATGGCCAAACCGAATGCATCAACTAGACAGTCAAGAATATCTTAGCAAAGATTATCGATCAAGAAGCAACATGGGACCATTATCTTGATAGCGCTCTTTTTGCAGTCCGAACCATTCGCCAAGCATCAACAAAGTTCAGCCCCTTCGAGCTTGTGTATGGGAGACTTCCAAACCGAGAATTCCACCATCCCGAAAAGGATAATGGAACGTATGACGATCGTTTATGGGCTTACATCGCATGAGACATCAGCAGACTACAATTAATCTGAAAGAAGGCATCTGTGTTCATCGACAAGGCACAGGAAAGACAATGGACGAACCAAAATAAGAAGGCAAATGCAACCCCCTTGCATATCGGAGATCAAGTCCTCGTATATTGAAACATTGTAGAATCATCATGGTTAGCTAAATTACAACCGAAGTAGGAAGGACCATACTACGTACAAGCTATAAAAGAGAGTACAATTTGGCTTAGGAGACTCAATGGTTCTATTCTCCCCACCCCAGTCCACCGGAGCAAAATCAAGATATATCATGCCGAACAAATGCAACCACAGAAAGGATGTAGAGAAAGCAATCAAGGAGGCTCTGATGAGGGAACCAGACTCGATTGACCTAGTTCCCCTAGACGAAGAGGAAGACCCCGAAAAACTTCTCATTCTGACGCGACAGTATCATGAATGGCTATGTAATCAAAGCCGAGTTACCAACGTTATAATCAGGTTCCATCAAGGACGTGCTTGCTATCTCCGACGCCGTTTACAGAAACAGGAGATGCCATTGTCAAAATTCAAAAAAGACATAGCCAACAGGACCTACGTGCTCTTTCTCGGATATGAATAGGTTTTATCCAAGTTCTATGAGAAAACTATTGACATCGTCAAACTTACATATGTGGAAATTGCTCAGATCCGTCAGGCTATCGAGAATGAAATTACTATGCTTTTATCTAGTTTCGAGGATGAGACAATCCCAGTTGAGCCCCCAGATGTGATGGTCGACCCCCAACTTGACTGATTTTCACGAATTTTGTACTACGCTTGATTTAGGAGTTACTGTAACATTCTGTACCCTTCTATTTTTGGTTAGTGTCATTTTTAGCAAGCAATTTCGCCACCAGTGACGAATGTAGTTTTTAGCGACCGATCTCATTTTTATTGACGAAATATTATTTGCAGTTATCGAGTCATACTTGTAGTGAAGTCTTTATTATTTTGTTCATTCAGTTCTAGCAAATTTGTATAAATACCCCCTCTATTTCTATCTAAATAAATCAGTTTGCACAGAGTCTTGGAATATCTCAATATCAGTCGTAGTAAAGCCTGAAGAGCACAGCACAAAGCTGTAGTAAGAATATGCAAAGGGAGATATCACGTCCATAATTCTGAGCATTCTCAATGAACAAACAACCAGTTATTAGCACATTTGTCACAATATATTATTTCGCTACCTAATTATATTATATCTTGATATAGTATTTTTATTTTATCTTAGCCAATCAATTTGTACTAGGAGTTTTAGGCAGCTACCCATATAGCACTCTCTTCAATTTGTAATTTCTTATAATTACCCCTCTTACAATTATTAATAAAATTTGGACTGCAATAAGCTAAGAAAGCTTACAACAGATAACTCAAGAGATACTAAAGCCTTACTCAAGGAGTAAGCAATTGAGATAGTTTTTGAGACTCTTACAGATATACTTTTATTTAATTAATTGTACTTAATTCTTACCAGTTCATACTTATTTTGATATATAACCTTCTTAAGATACTATCATATAACCTACTAAGACCTCTAAAATATATTTTCTATACTTACTCAATTCTAAGTATCTCACTGTTAATATATTTTAGTCTATTACAATTAGTACTAACTGATAAGAAATCAATTAACACTTTGACTAATTTGTTATCTATATTGCATAACTAAACTTACTGAAACCTATAATAGAAGACAAAAGTAAGAACAGCACTACTATTACTACTACCTGCATTACTATATCTACCTAGAAGAAGACTTCAAGAGGATGAAGAAATTATGTTAGATAGACTACCTACCTTTTATAGATATATTAAAGAGTATGTTCAGGAATTTCTAGATGAGTTAGAGAGCTACTTCATAGCTAAAGAACTGGCTAGCACTTGATAGATTACTATCCTAGCTGCCTAACTTAGAGGATCCATAAGGAAAATATATTGTATAGCCTTAATAGATACAACAGCTACCAGACTAGGAGGGTTACTCCTCACAGCTACCACAGTAGCTGGAAATGTAGCTACACCCACAGTAGTAGTTATCACTCATTAGGATACTACTAGAAGAAAAATATTTTATCAAACAGAAATAAAAATCAATTAAGAAACAACTATTCAATATAAAGATGTTAATTAACCAGTACTTGGAAGATTGAGTTACTACTATCAATTAGTACATATAACTCTGTAGAGAAACTACGTAGCTCAGTTATATAAGAAATGGTGTTTATAAATAGCTTACTTACAGACCTTCAATACTATATCAAGAGGTTTGGCCTTTGAAGAATAGAAGAAAAAGTCAGAATAGTACAAGCCTTTTGGAATACCAAAGTAGAACACTCTATATCCCTATATGATAAGTTACTGCAAGACTTGCACAGAAAGTTCAATACTAGAATATCTGTAGTCCAAATAGTATCAGCATCAGCTGAACCATTCGAAGAGAATACTATCAAACTAATAGTCATAGCAAAGATAGAAAAGATAACTTACAAAGATGAAATAGAGAAGATTACCAAGATATTCTTTGAAATGACAGCATATATTGCTGATCTTGAAGCTAAGGTAATCTGTTAGAACAAACAGCTAAAAGAAACCTATATTGCTAAAGAATGCAATAGAACTGAAATAAATTGTTTCCTTTGTAGAAGGCATAGTCATTTTGCCAAGGATTACCAAACTAAAAGTTGGAAGGAAGGTCGGGAGAAAGAGGAAAACAAGAAGATAAACTATACTAATATAGTATAGAAAATCAAGGAAGAAGATGAAGAATTCAGTAAGAAATACTTGAAAGCCTACCTTATTAAAGCAGTTAGCTATACTGCTACTAGGAAAACTCTCTACCCAAGGAAAAAACTAGCTTAAGTATCTGAAGTTATTATTAAGAAGCCTAAAAAGCTAATGCAAAGACAATAGCTGAATAAAGACTAATGAGACAAAGCCTTCAAGCAGACAATACAACCTAATAAGACAGTAATCTTAACTACTGGAGATAAAGAAATAATAGATTAAGAAGAGAATAAAGAAAAGAAACCTAGAAAAGTTAGAGAATTTAAATACAACTCTTGATAAGATATTACTAGTCAGAAGACCAATATTACCTTCAAGCAACTCTTCCAGATTGCACCATTGATGAAGTAAAAAGTGAAAATGCAGATTACCAAAACTAAGCTAATTATCTGATTTGAGGAAGTTAACATCACTGAAGAAGAGGAGGAGTGAATATATACCTTATCTGCCTATACACAATGCAATATTGGAGGTTTAGTATGCTCAGTCATTATTGATACAGGAGCAGAAGTCAGCATCATCACTAAGCATTTTCTAGACTGCCTAGAATGAGATATTGATAAACCTGCCACCTCTACCTTAGTTATTACAAGTGGAAAAAGCAGTATATCTTTAGGAGTACTCTGAGAAGTATCAGTCCAGTTTGAAATAGAGATTATACTTATCAGAATAATTGTTACTGATGTACAATCCTACAATGCTATCTTAGGCAATAGTTAGTTGAAGAAAGCTAAGGCCAGAATTGACCTAGATGTATAAAGGTTAATCTTTGTCAACTATGAAAGGAAGTTCAGTGTGTTGAAATTTGATCTTCGAATGTATTTGGAGTAAAGAGCACACTGGCTTATGAAGCCAATATGCATGTATTTATTAATGCTAAATTATGATTAGTTGATATAAAACAAAGATCGTCTATGCCACGATTGAGTGACATAATGATCAATCATTGATGGGAGAGATATAATTTCAACACTCCTTCTGCTTGATATATCTTGATAAAAAAAATAAATAAAAATAAAAGAATAAAAATAGAGTGTTCAACTGTACATCATGAATGGCATCCATGAAGTACATTTACTGCAAATAACTATATGTAAAATACTACTTAAGTGATAAGAATGACATGATAAAGAATATAAAAGTTTTAGAATAAAAAAAGTTAGTTATGTAAGCCTATTTTTGCAATCAACATTTCAAGTCTTGGTTACGCAAGTAGCTTTGTTAATGCATCAGCGATCATTTCATCTGTCACTATATAAACAATATCTATCACCTTTGATTTAACTTTCTCTCGAATAAAGTAATGCTGAATGTCGATATGCTTTGATCGAGCATGATTAATTGGATTTTTGGTGAGGGCGATTGTTGATTGGTTGTCTTCAAATAAGGTTATTGCAAAATTCGGCAAATATCCTAGCTCATCCAATAGGGTGCGTAGCCAAATGGCTTCTTTCGTTACATGTGCTAATGCCATATATTCTACCTCAGTTGTTGATAGGGCAATGGTTGGTTGGCATTTGCTTGACCAGCTGATGGCTTCTTCTGATAGGTTGAAAATATAACCTGTGGTTGATCGTCGTATATTAATATCTCCTCCCCAGTTGGCATCACTGAAACTGATCAGTCTTAGATCTTGATCGCATC
This sequence comes from Endogone sp. FLAS-F59071, assembly GCA_003990785.1. NCBI lineage: Eukaryota > Fungi > Mucoromycota > Endogonomycetes > Endogonales > Endogonaceae > Endogone > Endogone sp. FLAS-F59071. The sequence continues at coordinate 3,042 of RBNK01001786.1, read as the reverse complement.
CAAGGCACAGCTTATAATTGGCTGTTCCTTTAATATATCTTAATAATCATTTGAGGGCATGGTAGTGTTCTTGCATTGGATTGGCCGAAAATTGACTGATGATGCTGACAGCAGCAGCTAGATCAGGTCTTATCCTAATCATCAGATACATTATACTACTAATCATTTGTCTGAATAGACTTTGGTCTGCGGATTTTCCCCCTTCAGCTTTGAGTTGAATAGATGGATCAAGAGGTGTACTGATTAGCTTGGCATCCGTCATGTTAAACCTTGTAATAATTTGATTGGCAAAGTGACTTTGATCAATTGTGATCGTGTGTATTTTTCAATCACGTATGACTCGAATACCCAAAAAATGTTTAATTTCGCCACAGTCCGTCATATCAAATGCATTGCTAAGTTCCACCTTGAATTTGTTTATCGTTTCCATCGAATCAGCCAGAATTAGTAGATCGTCGACATATATAGCAATAATTATCAGCGATTGATCATCTTGTCTTCTTTTTAGATAAATGCTGTGATCCGATTGTAGTCTTGTAAAATTTGATTGGCTGAGGTAGTAGTTGATCTTCTGATTCCATATATGAGGTGATAGCTTTAGTCTATACAATGATTGATTGAGCTTACACACAGCTCTTAGTGATAGCTCTGATTGGTCAATTCCTTCAGGTACCATCATGTAGATCTCTTCATCAAGATTGCCATTCAGGAATGTAGTTTTTTACATCCATTTGGTAAATTTCTAAGTTCAGAACTGCATTGATCAATAAAAGTGCCCTGATCAATGTGAATTTCACTACGGGAGCAAATGTTTCATTGTAATTAATTCCTTGTTGTTGTAAATATCCCTTGGCCACTAATCTCACCTTGTACCTGGCAACCGATCCATCAGTGTTGAGTTTCTTTTTAAATACCCATCTGCATCCAATTGGCTTGCGTCCTGCAGGCACTTCAGGTACAATCATCCACGTGTCATTATTCTTAAGTGATTTAAGCTCTTGATTGATCACTTCCTCCCAAAGCTTTGCATCAGGCAGAGAAATTGCTTCTTTATATGTTATTGGATCATCGGTCAATTTAATTAAATTAGCTTCTGACATGCGATCTTACCAAATTTGTAGAGCTTCAGTGTTGATCAATTGTTCGATTGGCTCCCAGATGTTGTTGTTATCATCATAGCCTAGCCATTTAACCAGATATTGCCTTTTTTCATCAATCTTGCATTCTCCAATGATTGCTTCAATGACATATTCTTGATCTTCTGGATTGACAATTATTGGGGATTTTAATATAATAGATTCATCAAATGTGATGTTGTAGCTGATCTCTATCCTCCTATTGGTTGGATCCCAGAGTCTGTATACCTTCTTTTTGTCATGATAGCTAATCATTTTAAGCTTTTTGGATCGGGGCACCAGTTTTGACCTTTTTTCCTTGTGAATATACATATATATGTCAGCTCATATGATGTGCAAGTTACTGATATCAGGCTTGTAACTATGCTATAATTCAAATGGTGAAGCACTCTCTGTATTGGCTCGCGTTGGCAATTGGTTGTGTAAATATGTAGCACTTGCAGCAAGTTCACCTCAAAGTTCATCAGGTATGTTAGCAGTGATTTTAATGGCCCGGATTGACTCCATCAATATCCAGTTATATTGTTCGGCTACACTGTTTTGTTGTGATGTGTCTGGCGTCATCATTTCATAATGAATTCTATTTTTGATTAAAAATTCGCACATCTCAGTGTTTATATACTCTTCTCCTTCATCTGACTGGAGAATCTTCAGTTTTTGGCCCAATTGCATTTCGGCAAATGCCTTGAATATCCGGAATCGATCAAATGTATCACTTTTGTTATCAATAAAATATGTTGTGATATAGTGAGTAGCATTATCAATAAATGTTAATATATATTTTACTCCATTGACTGATGGTGTGGGCATCGGCCCATACAGATCTGAGTGCACCCTTCCAATAGGCTCCATCAATCAATTTTTTGCATGTCCGAATGGCTTGCAGTGTGACTTTGCATGTTCACACCCGGCACATATTTCAATTTGTCTGGTTGACAGCCACACATCTCCGAGCCCTATGACAAATTTGTTGATTGATTGTAGAGTGTTTCAGCCCAGATGGTCTAATCGGTGATGCCATAATATATAGTCATCAATCTTAGAATCGGCGATATTTGCAATCTTGGAATCAGCAATGTTTGCTTCTAGCTCTAGCTCGGATGATGTCGATAAATGAAATAGGTCACCATCGGCTTGTTCGATTTTAATTTCTTCGTAATCTGCACCGATTTTAATTACTGATCCGTCACTTTTGAAGGTTATGTCATTTCCATCATGTGTCAACACCTGCACAGATATTAAATTTCTGGTGATCTCCGGTACATATAAGATATCCCGTAATTTCAGCTCGTCATTGAGCTCAATTATCCCAATGTGCATCGTGTTGAAATTTGATCTTTGAATGTGTGTTTGGAGTAAAGAGCGCACTGGCTAATGAAGCCAATATGCGTGTATTTATTAATGCTAAATTATGATTGGTTAATACAAACAAAGATCGTCCAAGCCACAATTGAGTGATGTATGATCGATCGTTGATGCATCGATCATTGATAGGAGAGATATAATAAGCTAATAATTACAACACTCCCCCTGCTTGATATATCTCGATAAAATAAATAAAAATAAAAGAATAAAAATAAAGTGTTTAACTGTACATCACAAATGTCATCCATGAAGTATATTTACTGCAAATAATTATATATAAAATACTACTTGAGTGATAAGAATGACGTGATAAAGAACATAAAATTTTTAAAGACATAATGTTAGTTACATAAGCCCATTTTTGCGATCAACATTTCAAGTCTTGGTCGCGCAAGTGGCTTGGTTAATGCATCAGCGATCATTTCATCTGTCACCATGTAAACGATATCTATCACCTTTGATTCAACTTTCTCTCGAATAAAGTGGTGCTGAATGTCGATATGCTTTGATCGAGCATGATTAATTGGATTTTTGGCGAGGG